>JANTPZ010098314.1:0-22261 GCA_025593235.1 Vachellia pachyceras
TGATAATTTGAGATTAGTACCTGAACGGGGAGGTCATCTTCGTCAAGACGATACTCGTGCATGATCCAATCGGTCTTTTGGCCGTGAGGAGCACGGCCGGTGTAGAAGACAAGGGTTTTTCTCAAGCCAATCCTCTTGGAATTAGTGAGATAAATGGCCTTGTCCCTTCCTGTGGCCTTCCAAAACCCAGCTGTGGTTGCCCTATTTGTTCTTGTCCCTGTTGGGTACTTCTTGTCCTTGTGGCTGAAGAAATACCACTCGTTCTGTGGCCCTGACCCAATTCTACATTTGTCTGCAATTCCACATAATACATTCCACGACACCAATTCAATATTAGCTAGATTGCATGCAGAGTTCACTGAACTTAACTAAACTTAGTTCTTCAAGTTATACTCAAGGAGTTGTATATATTGACTTCAATTCTCTATAACTTTGATACATCTGCAAAATTATTACTTAAGATATAAAATTAGTGGGATAAGGTTTAGAGGTCAAAGTTGAAAGGCTCCACTAACTATTACCATATAACAAGTAGATATGTTTCATACAACATGCAAGTTTTGTTAGGGAAAATCACTAGCTATGAGGTACTAAGGGAAGAATATAATCAATAAAAAAACTCACAATAAGGGAACATCATGTAATGATAAGTTTCGGTGTAGAAAATGACAATAGGGTCTATACTGCTAACTTATTGTATGACTTTTTAGTAATTATATTCCTTTTTTGGAAACTCATAGTGATTTTTTCTTTTCTTTACATATATACCTTTGAGGTCCCAGGGCTCAAGTTTGTTAAGATCAACTTCTCTGATGACATCAAGATCGATGGCTTCGTAGGAGACTTTCTTCCTCAAGTAATAGTAAAGAAGTTCTTCATCAGTTGGGTGAAACCGGAAACCTGGAGGAACCGTCACTTGTCCACTTCCTGGCATTTCCTCTAATCCTCTCTATATACTCTCCTCCTACCTGCTAATAAACACAAAACATAAATCCATGTACATGCTTATATATACACAAAGTCTCGGAAATAATGAATTATTTACAACTTGTGAAGAACATGCAAGTATAATCTATATTAGAATACGGTCCCACATTTGACTAATTAACAGATGAACTAAAGGTAATATAACCTTAAAGACAAATTTTGTCAATTTGGTTTAAGCTATTTTGATAAAATTACGAACCAAATATTTATCTAATTCACAAAATTCTAATTCCTTGATCTTATTATTCAATTCAAAGTAAGAGAACGTGATATATAAAAGAATAAAAATGAGTGTAAGGTCAGCTTGTTTCTCTCCATTGACTCTTTACTTTTCTTCCTTACCTCTCTCCAGCTAAATCCATCAAGTGAATTTACTTGTTAAATTCAGAGAATTCACATTACAACAGATAAGATCAGTTGAATTTTGTTAAATAGATTGAAATAGTATGTATGCGAGTGGCTCAATGCAACGAGACTTAAATACTCTTATATATATATATATATATATATATATAATTACGGGCTGAAATTTTTTGTCCATGCAGAATGATATAATGTTCAAAGATGAAGGCTGAAGTTTGGTGATCTCGAGACTATTTTAATTTCTCCGTATTCAAACTGTAAGAGATAATCAGAAGTGCTCTAATTATGTGACTAACAAAAGACGGGAGGTAATTATATAAGAAATAAAAGAAATTTCATTGAAAATATTATATATTAACTCAAAGATCAGCTGAAAAATATTAAACATAATATCTAGTATGGGAGCTAGCTAGTAAACCCTATAATTATCCTGACAAAAGCAACTAAGGTATATTAGGCATAATTTTTCGTTAATTACTTGATCAATTTCAAAGTCATACTTGAAAGTTCTTAGGTTCAACTTAATCTTTATGCTCCTTCATATCTATATACAAACCCCTATGCGCCATATGTGATTTATCAATTTCTTGAGAATTAATATAATTTTGCATATTGGAGACCAGATCTTGGCCAGAAACAACAACATATATATTAGAACAATCATAACCCTTCAGAATCAGAAAAAAAAAGGGGGAAAACAACCTACATATTAATTTCTGATTCAAATTCTGATATTTTCCAAAAGAATTGGAAAGATATCAAAATCAGAGAAACCAAAAACTGGAAGAGTACATGATCTGCACGTATTACGTGTGTAACTTTTACATACAACAGTCTACTTGATGTAGAGTATAAAACTTATGTACACATGAAACAAATTAAACACGTTTCTCCATTATTTTCTCTTAGAACTTTCAGATTAATCATAAATTCTCAAAAGTTGAGAAGAAACATGAAGACAAAAAGACAAGGAAAAAAGAATTAAAGTGAAAATACCTCCAGAGACAAAGAGACACGAACGGAAGGGCCACCATAAGCAGAATCAGTAGTAGAAACAAGCGGATAATATCAAAAAGTACCAAAAGAACACAAACCTTATAGACAAATCGAAAGGTAGCAAGAGAAACCAGACAAATCATATTAAGAGTTACGTACCTTTTTAGCTATCTAGGTTTTGCCCAGTTCCTTAGCTTCAAGGGCACGGACTTTGGGTTATTCTTGAGAGAGAGAGAGAGAGAGAGAGAGAGATGTGTGTGTGTGTGGTCTTCAGTGCACTATATGCTTAGCTAGCTTCACTCGCAAGATCACAACCAAGAAATGGCACAGAAATATATAGAAAACTGTTTTTAATTAATACTATTTAATAATGTGATTATAATATTGAATTGCAGAAGCTAATGATATGGTTGAAGAAGATGAGTACCGCAAGTTAAGGACTTTTTAAGCTGTATCTAGCTGTTTGATAAGGTCGCGCGTATCAGCAAGATGATTGTTAATTGATAGCTTTAAATCTATAAAGACTAATACGTGTAATGTGATCAATCAAAATCAATTAAAGAGAGATGCACATCTTACCAAAAAAAAAGTTATAACTAAAACTACACACACACACATATATATATCCTCTTTTCATCCCTTGTTGAATACTATACATTAATAATATTTTATATTAATAGTTGTATATATAATTTTATATTATTGTAATAATATCAAAGCAGGCTTCGGTAATTGTCGGTTGAATTGGGAACCTTGCTCCTAAAAATCGCCTTGGATGAAGAAAATTTGCTGACTGTCATTTACAATCCACACACACACAGATATATATATATATATTATATCTGTCTCTTAGCAGTCATAGTCAAAGAACTATAGGGCCAATTTGAGCTGATTTCATTCTATTAGTTCAATATGATTTACTATTATTTTAATCAAGATCTTTCCAACTGGGTACCGTTTAATGCCACATGAAACAGATATATTCAATTTCAAAGTATATTGTGCAATGAGACTAATTATCATATTATATTTACCTATTTTTAATAATTTAAGCGTGTGTTTAATTTTTTTTTGCCCACAGCATGTGTTTAATTAATAATATATTACCATCGCCATATTCATTTTGACACATTATAATTATAATCTATTTTAATAGGTACTAATTAATCATTATATTATTCCTTTAATTATTGTGATTCTGTACATGAGAGGTATTAGTCAAACTCGGAAGGGGATGAAGATCTAACGGCGAACCTTGAATCACTTTCATATTGAAAAGTGGAGAATTAGTATCAAATTCAGTGCAAATGGTTCTATATATATTGTTCTTATTTCACACAATAATATAGTACTCATTATTCAGTATGAACATAGGCATTATGAATTAATTAATCACCGATTTAATTCTTTCGGTTCATTGGGATGAGACTATGTTTCCCTGTGGAAGATATACATCATGAATGATTATGGATCCAAGCCAATATTAAAATATTAAAAAAAAGTAAATAAAGTTAAAGGAGTGAAAATGTTGGCTTAAAGATTCATTAATTGATCCAATTAATCATGCACAAATTAGTTCTAATGACTTAGCTGCAAATTTTTGTAGAGATGAAATTAATATTTAGTATCAACATAATCTATCCGGCTTTTTTTTTTAAAAAAAATCATTCTTGACGTACCTATAGTTTCCTTTGCTTGTATATTTAATTTATAGTTTATGTGTTTATTTGGAAAACCTTATTTACTTCTCAAAAGCACGTTCAACAGTGTTTTTCCGTAAAACGAGATAATCTCCTCCACATATTTACCTCGGCTTGCGTAAAAGTACTTCCTTACCTTATTCCCAAACGAACACTATTATATTAGGACAAGTATCTTTTATACAATAGTAAAGTTATAAGGGTTAATAGTACTTAAAAAGTAAAATTAAAAATTAAAAGAACTTATAGGTACCTTAAGAATGATTTTTTTTTTCTAGTCACGGGGAAAATTTAACAGCCTTCATTCATGTTTGTTTGTTACTTAAGACCGTGTTTGTTTGGTAGCACTTGAGACATGGATGATGTTAGTATGTGCTTTGACCATTCATTCTCAAACTTTTCTGATCATAATATGATGTTACTTTTGTCATGCATTGTGGCATCATTTTATAATAAATATTTAATAAATGTAACCATCATCAATTGTACCCTCACGCACTACCAGAAAAATGTCATTTAATGACGGAAAATCCGTCACTAAATGGTTATTTTCTGTCGCTAAAATGAGGGTCGTTAATATTTTTCATCACTAAATGAAAATTTTTTGATAGAAAATAACCATTTAGCGATGGATTTTTCCGTCGCTAAATAACATTTTTCTAGAAGTGACGTGAGTTAATTTTGTTTATGGTATTACTTCCTAAATTATGCAGAAATATGTGGTGAAAGCCAACAAAATTATTATTTGGCTGTATTAGAGTACATTCATAGTCTATAATCCATGTTTTTATCCTATAAAATTTTATCCATTCTTAAAATAATTACATATATAAGTAATTTGTCGTTTACTTAATTTGAATAGATACAATTACAACAGCTTCTCTGGCGCATTAGCAGTAACGTGATATATATATATATTAATAATTGATCATTAACGAAATCCATTTATGTTTTTAATTTAAAGCAATCATATATTTGAAAGATTAGGTTGAATTGATGAAAGATAATATACATTTAGTGTAATTTTTAGATCCATGTTATGAAATTTTAGAATAAAATTATAATGAACGTGTTCTTTTAATAATGTAAAAATAGATAATTGGACAATATTTTTAAAATTAAAAAATCATCTACATAATTATATGTATGTTTAGCAAAATCTACCACAATTTTACCTTGTCTTGAACTAAAACTTGGGACTAAATCATCTATTAATGAATTAAAGGGGCATCGTTGTAACGAAAAGAATTCATACATACATTTATTCGTTTTAGATGTACTCCCATAAGTTCTAAATATAAAAACTAGTTCATAAATTTTATTCTAAATATAAGGTTTTAATATATTTTGTATCCTAAAATTATAATTTTTCTTTGAATTATCCCTATTAATTAACTGCGGTGTCGGGATTTGGAGTAGTTTATGATGTAAATAATTAGATGAGTTGTTTTACAGAGGTGTGACACTTCTTTCTAACAAATAATAAAGAATTTAATTAATTTCTTTTTAATATTTATAAATTAGTTATTTGACTCCTTTATTTAAAATAAAAGGGTACATTCGTTGTTATCATATTGACTCTTTAATTTATCGTTTTTATTATAATACTACAGACCATATCAATCTATAAATTTCATAGGACTTTTTTGTTGAATATAGTACATTATAAATGTTGATAGATTAATTTCAATTAATTGAATTTTGAATATATTTAAATCAATTTTTTGTCATTTTTATAGTTAAATCAAATTGTTGTCATTTTTAAAAGTAAAGAGTTTGACAATTTTGAGTACATCGTTTATGCAACAGCACATGAGTCATGAGTAGAATATATTATTATGAAAGAGTTAAATTAAAATTAGGAGATAAGGAAAGAGGTGAGAAAGCAATAGTCCCTGAATTCCGTGGGGAAGGCACTCGGTTGATACAATACAGAATACACAAATCAAGGCATCGGTTGCATAAATCCCAAATAATAATAATAATAATAATAAGATTAAAGTATATTTTTAGTTCTTTATATTTACGTTAAGTTTCATTTTAGTCTTTTAAGTTTGAAAACTGCACTTTTAGTCCCTTAAACTTAACGCTTATTCTCTTAATGAAAATGGATGACTTATCAAATTTAATTAATGATTGTGCAATAAAACGTTAACAAAACATACTCACATTTTAATTTAAATTTAATTATATAATAAATTTGATATTTTAAATTGTGAAAAATAAAAAAAGATTTAAAATAATAGCGTTAAGTTTGATGAGTCAGCAATTTCCGTTAAGAGAGACTAACGGCGTTAAGTTTGAGGGACTAAAAGTGCACTTTTTAATCTTAAAGAACTAAAGTGAAACCTGACGCAGATATAAAGGATTAAAAGTATACTTTAGTTTAACAATAATACTAATCCCTTGGGATCTTCCTTTCCTATCTCATTTTTAATTTCTTTTATTAATTACTATTAATATTTTTCTCCCTCGCATTCACACTCATTTTCCCCATGGCCATGGGTAGCAGGTCAAACACGTCGTTGATAAATGGCCGAAAACCAAGCTAGTTATATATATATATATATATATATATATATATATGCGCTTCTCTTAATTAATTTCTGTTATTAATTACTATTAACACTCTGATTTTCTCTGAAACCATTTAAGTTGATGCCCAATTAATTAACTGATATGTGCCATGAATAGACCAGCTGCTAGTGCCGTCACCTTTACGAACACTCAGTCTATGACATTAATTTTTGTGGCTGACTAATGATATTATCAGAATCTTAATTATGACTCTCTCTCTCTCTCTCACAGGAGTTTAAGATTCTGAAGTGCAATTAATTCAACATAACTTGTTTGGAAGTCGATGAATAGTTTTTATAGAGTTGGACTTATATTTTAGATAATAGATTTTAGGAGAATAACTTTTACGAATTCTAAAATAAAACATAGATTTTAAAAAGGTGATTGTGTTTGAGAAGTTATGGTGAGATTATTTTTTACGGATTCCCAAAAGTAAGTGGGGAAGAAGAAAAAGAAATAAAGAAAAAAAAAGATGAAAGATGAAAGAAAAATTTATTATGAATGAGGGTGTGATTTGATAAGAAAAATTTTTTTTTAAAACTTCGATTTTAAATTTAGATTTTGTTACAAAATCTATTTTTAAAAATGTAAGCAACTTGAATAAAAGTTAGATTTTAAAATAGGCTCCTAGATGATGTAATAGTAAGCTCTCATATCCACAAATCAAAAGTGTCTGGCTTTTGCATTGTGCCGGTGGTGAGACAAAATAGGGTTTGTTTATTGGAGTGTTTGAAAAAGTTAAACGCACGTTCAATAGCGTTTTTCCGTAAAACAAGATAATATTATCTACATATTTACCTCGACTTACGTAAAAGTACTTCTTTACTGCGTTTCTAAATAGACACATTATGACAAGTTCATTTTCATGCTCATCGTAGCTGCTGGGAGGTTTTGAGGTAATCATCATAAATCTGGATCATTCATTTTATCCAAAGTTTGAGATCTTGTACTTAAAAGATCAAAAACCATTTCACTAATTCCGGCACCTATTGATTACCTCCAAACGATAATTTCATAGTGATGATTTAATACTTTATTTTAATATTATTTTTATTTTAGTATAACCCACATCTGAAATAAATAAAAATGGTACATGCATGGTGGGCATTAATTTGAGCAAGTTCAAATATTAAGAGGGACTTTTTTTTACTATTTCTAAAATTTTTTCCTTATACCATTCTCCCTTTTAATTTTTCTCAAAAACCAAATTAAATTAAGGGTTAAAATATGAGTAGGGGTTTATAGTTTGTTTTGCCACCAACAATCAGGGGCCTCGATGAAAACATATAAATTGGGCCCATCATGTGAAGCCCAAACAAGGATTATTGAACTGGGCCAGTCTCCCAGAGTACGTTCTCAAATCTGCAATAATATTTAGGGTTAAATTGCAAAAATCTTAAAAAAAAAGTTCAACATCATATAATTTTGAAATATGCAAAAATGCTCATGAACGTTCAATATTAAACAAATGTCAAGACTGTTAAATATGATTTAAAAACATATCTATGTATATGCAAAAATGATATGATTAGGTTATATATATTTAACGTTTCTGATATTTTTTACTCAAATTTTGAATGTTTATTGGTACTTTGTACCTCTAGAAACACATGATGTTGAATACACTTTTATTAAAAGCTTTTGTATGTAATCAATAAAAGAAATAGAAAGTTCATGATACATGTATATATATTAAACCATTACCAAAGATCTCCTTGTAGTACATGGACTCTTTTGTAAGTGGAAAGTCATAGATTTGATTCCATGTGTAACATCAAATCCTTATTATTTGCTCCTTTAATTAAAAAAGTAGTATTAAATCATTGACAGAGGATAAGGGATTAAGTGAATGAGATGCTTCACCCATGAGAGATAATTCCCTACATTGAAAAGTACGCCAATACCAATGACAATTAGATCTAACAGAGTTAATTACTCACAACGTAACAAATCAATATTTAAATATCGCTTCAAATTAAAAAAATATATATGCTTACACAAAAACCCAACCATGGAAAGAGGTCATTGGGGTCTCCCATGCATGCGTTGTTTCACAGTTCTTTCCCTGATTGGAGAATGTTGATCCACTACTGCCCATTTATTATTATATTAATAATTCATATGGTGGATCTTTGCTTAATTTACTTTGAGATCTAATGATTTATTAGTTGGTATTTTGGTTCATCACGTAATTAGGCACATAATTAACAAAAACTAAACATGTATAGCTATTTTATATATACAAATGACATCATTAGTTTTGGAAGATATAGAGATAATTAATACCACTTTCGTTCTTTAATATAAAATTCACCAGTACGTACTGTATTTACACTACACCAAATGGATCTTAGATTAAACACATGAGGTAATATTGATTAATTCACTCTTTTCTCTTAATCATGCAAGAAAGGGCTTGTCTTACCTAACTATATGTTTATATATATATATATATGTTACATTCATACAACTATAATCAATGGCGATTGGCATTAGCACAGTGGGTAAGTTTCACATGACAAATTAATATTTGAATTTTAGTTAAGAGGGTGCCCATATTTTGTATTTGAGTGTACTGAGTGTATCAAATATGATTGTCTTTACTGAGAGGTTATTTATGTTTTGGCCGAAAAAATTAATTCACACGACTATAAGCTTTTCCCCCTTCGTGCGATACACCAAACCCAATAGAATAAGATGCAAATCCAAATCGTCAACACTTTTTAAAACTTTTCAAAGTGAAAACAGATTCCGTATCTATCTTAGAATATATAGAAAAAGGGTGGACAGCTAAATAATGTGTTTTTTACCTAATTAGATTACATTTGATCACCACGAAAATCAATAACAGCACATCTTATATGCTATTGTTAAATAAGTTACTCAAATATATTTAACTAGCTAGACACATTTTTTCAGGTCTGTTGATTTTTTTTTTTTTCAATTCAACATCATCAATTGTAACGTTATTGTGAATTTCCACATTTATCACTATTATGTAGAGCTAGGAATTTCAACATATTTGGGTCCCTCTTGACACTGACTCCTCTCAACGCCAAGGCTTCTCTCCACCGCAATGACTCCTCTCACCGTCAAGGCACTTTTCAACACGGTAGAGGTGGTGCGAAATCGAATGCAGTAGAAACCCTTCTTTCTTTTCCTTTGGTCCACTTTCAAAGATATAATTTCAAATTTTTGATAATTAAAAATATTAACAAGAAAATTAAATTATGGGAATAATTAATTGTCAGTTGTTTTAAATAATTTATAATTAGGTCCTGCAGTAGTATAGTGTTTTACTTTCTTTTTATCACGGTCTTATAATGTTCTTACCTAGCCATTACAGTTTTATTTGATTTTTCAATCTTATCCCTATAGTCTAATATGACTGTTAAAAAACAAAAATTACAGAAGACCTTATTAAAAATAAGTTGGGATGTTATACTTAGCAAGTTTTTGTTCTTTATCTTAAAAATAACCAATAAAATAATAATAAAAGTTTAGTAAAAAATTAAGGTATATGACAGTTTAATTGATGTATATTCGAAGGTGGAGTGATATAAGCTTTTATACCGAGGGAACAATCTTATACTTTTCTTGGCATCATTGTTTAATTGTCTTGCTGTTTTTTAAAACACCAAATTAAGAAAATCACAAATGGCATTACATGCTTAGGGAGATCAATTATATTTTATGTTAATCCATGATTCTCTCCATGGATTAAATGAGAATTTGAAACGCCTGATTAACACACTATTTATAATTGTGTCACAAATCACAGTTTCCTAACCTCGTTACTTTTGGATGAAGCATAATAATCTCATTACTATATAATAACTTAATTTGAAGGCATTAATTCATTTAAAGGATCTCAAGCTAAGTACATTCAATCCATGGTTGGAATGACTAATCCATGGTACTCTGAATCCACTATCGGCTGACTGAACTAATCTAGATAGCTCAGATATTGGTTATACAGCTATGGGGGGAATTACACTCAAGTCCTATGGAAGACAAGTTACATGACTAAGTCCCAAAGAATAATTAAATTGATAAGAAAACCGAAGGAGCCTAGTGCAATTAAATGAAATTGTAAACAAAATGAATTTACCCCAATATGTCTTTAATTCTACATTGACTTGTCAATTAAACGTTATAATTTGTCATTGATGGTATCATGACTTGTCACACCTTAACTTATAATTATAGTACATCAACTTGTCATATTGACTTGTTAATTGAGACAATATAACTCATCATGAATTGCATCATGATTAGTCTTGCCTTGACTTGTTGTTAGTGGCATATTGAATAATTATTGGTGCCATTAGAACTTGTCATTAACGACACATTGACTTATTGATTGACATATTAGGATAAACTTATTTTTCACAATTTCAATTAATCACATATAAATAGATTCTATGAGACTTCATATCAATTTAATGATCTTTGTGAAGGCTTTATCGTGATAATTTGTTTTCCACAGGACATAAGGTTAATTTCCCCACTATGTATGTGTGCATGTGATTATATGATATTTTGTTTGACAAGGTCATGCATGAATTTATTAGTTTCTTAATTTGACCGAGTTATATGACATATAGGTCCGTTTGACAAAGCGGTGGAGAAGTACTTATGGGCTTATTCACACAAGCCGAGACAAATATGTGGAGGAGATTGTCTCATTTTACGGAAAAACACTGTTGAACATGCTTTTGGGGTGTTTGACCACTTTGCCAAACACCCCCATAAATTACTTATAAGTTATGAATAATATACCTTAATTTTCGTATCCGTGCGTAATGCATCGAACCTAATCTAACTTTTTCGCCCAAAAATTAATTTTCCGATTTGGTACAATGATTTATTTCTTATTAAAGTTGTAAAAGTTATTCTAATTTCCCACTATCAAATTTTCTATTCAATAAAAAGAAGCACTACAAAAAAGGTATAATGACTTAATTTGTTGCCAGAAGTGTTTATTATTAATAATATCTTCATGGAAAGTTGCCAGCTCCACCGAACGTGCTGGATTCTGAAGAAAATTAGAACCGAAAAAAATTAATATTCATGAAGGTGGTATTGCGCTAACCATTATATTGTTCTCGGAATATACACACAAATACAAAACTTCACGTCTCCATATATCCGTCTGGTGCGACGAATAAGGCAAAAATCGACATTCAACAAGAAACCTATAATATGGATCATTTAAACAATAAAAATATATTTTTAAAAAATATTGATAAAAATATTTAAGTTTAATTTGAATTTTGTCAAGATATTTCTATATGGAATATATTATTTCTTAAAAAATAAAGATTGACTGGTATTTGTTTACAAATCATTCATGGTTTATATCTTTGTGCTTGTTTGGGAATATCTTCCTAATCACGTTGCATGTAAGTCGAGATAAAATTCCTCTCACATACTTACCTTGGATCTGTAAAAATCTTTCCCCAACGGATTCCCAAATACACACAACAAAGGGTCATGGCTAGCTAATTGTATATGAGCTATCAACCTTATCACAATAGAAAGGATATGACAACTCACATCCCTTCAATGATATATAGTTCAGGATAGCAGATAACATTATCTCAGGGATTGACAGGTCTTGAATTAATTATTACGTTCCAAGGGAAGATAACTCGCTTGGAGACAATCTAACTAAACAATCTCATAGTTTTAGAGGAAACTTTTTGTATCCTTGATTACCATCCAACCTTTTAATATGCACCTAGATGGAAGGCGATGAAGGAATTTAGAGTAGCCGTTTCTTTTTATTGTTATTCGCTTGTATCTATCTTCTTGAGTTAATGGAATTTCAGTTTCATACTAAAAGAACACTAAAGAAGGGTATTAAAGTAATTTTGCTTTGAATTAGGAGTCAATATTCCATAAAACTAGCGCGAACCCGGGGGAAGTCTTTCAGACTTTCACTCCCCTCCGCCGTCTCTAGTGGAAGCGAACCAGTATCGGACCAACTCAGGACTCCCATTATTTTTTTCAATACCCAAAATGCCCCTTTTGTTTTGTCGAAGAAATAGAAAAAGTGTCCATTGATTAATCTCGGGAAAAAAAGGAGAGAAACTAGGAAGGAGAACCATATAAAAAGAGTGATATTTAATTAAATTCACAAAAAAGAACTATAGCATCATCCATTATTTCACAAAAAGAGTATGTATATATTTTATTGCGTCACGGTAAGGATTCCATGTATCTTGTATCAATGATCTGTTAAAGAAAATTCTAAAGACTCACTTGAAAAAAGAGAGCTTCAATTAATTAAGTTGTAGGAAAAGGAGAGGAGATAGTAAGGTGCGTAGGATAAAAAGAGGAAGCCATCAAATACCCTTCTCTCTCCTCAACAACCCACCATAGTTTTGAGTTCCACGATAATAAAATCTGGAATACCCACTAGAGAATTTTGATAAAGGAACTTTCTTTATACTCAATTCTCATATATCCCTTCAATGGCGGCAAAACTAGGACATGTGAAGGATTGGGAAGAGAAAATTATGATCCGCTTCTTGGTTTATGTATTATTACATATGGTGGCTATAGCAGGTGAGGCAGTCACTGTGGTTGGCGGCACAGCCGGCGGCGGCAGTTATATGCAGAAGCTTGAGGTTCAGAGACATTTGAACAAGTTGAATAAACCAGCTGTTAAGTCCATTAAGGTGACCAATTTATTTCTGTTTTTTTCTGTTTAAACTTTTGCTTCATTATTCCAATTAATTAAGCAATATATCTGGGTACAATTTAAGACTGGTGAAATAAAAAAAAATTGTCCTGCTATTAAAAACAGAGCTCTGATGGAGATATAATCGACTGTGTTCCCATCTCAAACCAACCCGCTTTTGATCACCCAGATCTCAGAAATCATAAAATTCAGGTAAAAAAAATTATGTGTGATCCTTTTATTTTGAGTTTTCTCTTATAATGATATTGAAAGCAGTGAAGTTTATTATATATATTTGCATTTGATTGAAGATGAGACCGAATTTGCACCCAGAAGGAAGAACAATTCTTGAGGAAGAAAGAAAATTAGTTTCTTCATCAAAATCAAAGAGAATTAAGAGTCAATTATGGCAGAATAGTGGAAGTTGTCCAAAAGGCACAATTCCCATGAGAAGAACAAAAGAAGACATTTTGAGAGCAAAGTCTATTCAACAATTTGGCAAGAAGAAGCCCAGGAGCATCCCTCAACCTAAATCTGCACAATCTCAATCTCAACTTATCACTCAAACCACTGGCCATGAGGTAGGTGTTACTTTCTCTGGTCCTAAACATAGAATTAGATAATTAATTTAACGTATTAGAAAAATTAGTTATAATTAAATAGTTGTTATGTAACTAACGTATACACATATGATTTTATTTATATGGTAAATAGAGTATTTTTTTTCACACACCTCATCAAACTATTATGTGAATGCAACTTTTATGGATAATTTATTGTACTATAGATTACTATTTTCTCGAACTTCTTATTAAAGTATATTTGTAAATAGATATAAAATTGAGAAGTTATTAAATTTCAAGATGAATCTAATTTTATCTATTTTTATTCCATGAAAAATGTTGAAAGTGTCTTGTATTAATATATGCATCAACAGTGACAGCTTGAGAAAAGCTTATAAATTTAAAAATTTAAAAAGTAAAATAAATTGAAGTCTTATTTATGACCAAATCAAACTCTTATAAAGCTCATATATTTAGGATTGAGAAGTGGTATAAATATATATCATGTTATTTTCTTATAAAATTAATTCACATAATGAAATGGGAGAATGATCCTCTTGCATAGTAAAATCAGTCTAAATTTATTATATTTGTTAGCCCTTATTTTTGTTTTCTGAAAAAGTTTATTTTAGGGAATATGGCATTCAAAGAGTATGCTCTCCAAGGTCCTTTAGATCTTTATGTGAGTCCTTTTAAGACACAAGGGTATACAAAAACAGAAGGCTTTTTTATTTTAATTAAAAGATTATTGAAGCTATTTTATATTTAATGCTTAATTTCCCTATTAATTTAGAGTTTTTTCTCATTTCTTTTTTTTTTCTTGGGATGGTTTTGGAGCATGTAGCATGCAATAGTATACGTAGAAGGGGACAAATATTATGGAGCCAAGGCAACCATCAACGTTTGGAAACCCAATGTTCAACGATCTAATGAGTTTAGTCTCTCTCAAATTTGGCTTTTGGCTGGCACTTTTGGTCAAGATCTCAATAGCATTGAAGCTGGTTGGCAGGTGTGTGTTAATTTAAATTAATTCGATATTAACAAAAATCAGGAAATTTTGTTGGAAATCTCCCATTATATAAAATTTATTACCTATATGATCTGAGGACCCACATTTGAGCGAATTCAACTCTTCTTCAGTCGTATGTTAACAATTTTATGTAAAGATCGTCCGTTTGTGCACATAGTTGAAAATATGTTGTACATATTTAAAGAAAAGTTACAGTCGCTGAAAATATTTTGCACTTTACAAAGCCGATTTTTCAGCCACTTTTGCAATATATATATATATATATAACATCAATTATTATATAGTGCCGGTTTGGGAAGCCATTTTCCCAAACGATGCACGTAAGCCGAGACAAAACCATCTCGAAATCTGTAAAAACCATCTCGAAATTCATAAAAACCATCTTGAAATCCGTAAAACCATCTCGAAATTCCCAAAATGCCTCAAAATCTGCAAAATCCATTTTTCCAACGGAGTTCCCAAACAAGCACATACTCTCTCTCTAGCCATTTTATTTTCCAGTTGTCTAATCTTCTGTGTTTTGTAAAATTAGATCAGCCCAGATCTGTATGGGGATAATAACACCAGATTCTTCACTTATTGGACAGTGAGTAGTTTAAACTTCTTAATTAAAAGCTGAGATCAATTTGTCATATTTCTTTAAACTAATATTCTCTCACATTATTTTTTTAACATATAACAGAGTGATTCATATCAAGGAACTGGATGCTATAATTTATTCTGCTCTGGTTTTATTCAAACAAACAATGAAATAGCCCTTGGAGCAACCATCTCTCCACTTTCTGCCTTTGGTGGTTCCCAATTTGATATCACCATTCTTATCTGGAAGGTACGTGACTTCTGTTTTTCCCCCCTTCTTATCTTTCTTTAATTTGTCTGCTCTATATTCAGCTCAAAAAAAAATTTGTCTGCTCTCTCTCTCTATAAATTGATTATATTTGCCATTCTGGCAAGAATATATATAGACCCCACTTGGCGGACACTTCCATAGTATATATAAAAATGGAAATGGACAGACATTAACTACATACATAAATCCATAGCATTTGGATCTTTTGTGGATGTTATTCGAGACAGTCAAGAATAATTAAAACTAATTAAGGATTAAATTAAATTTTCTTAGAATTAAATTAAAACCGTGGTGGTTACATCTTCTGTGGATGTTCTCTGAGCTTTTTTCTATGATTGATGATTGATATAGATAAAAATATATAGATGCATTTTGTTAACAGGTTCGGATCCTTTTTAGGAACATGACACATGCTAGCCAGGAGAGAAATTCGAGACATAACGTGATAGGATATCAATATGATTTATATGAATTATTGTGAACTAAATAAACGGTGTGCTGTCTCCATCAGTTCTGCATATCTTTTTGGGGACAAAAAATAATTCTGCACATATATTTTCCTTTTATCTCAAAAACAAAATGTCCTATACTTTTTGTCGAATAAGATATGATTTAAATTATTTTTTGATAAATAAAGTAATATATATATTGAAAAAAGGACAATTAATTATTTTAAAATGATCACACTCATGATTGTGGGGGGTGGGTGTCTCATTTTCTAATCATTTTCACTTCACTACGGTAGACTAAAGTTTTAACCATTTAAATTTAATATTTTATAAAACTATTATTATAATTATATAAAAGTCACATAGATAAATTTAAAATGTTTAATAATAAAAATTAATTATTTTATTTTAATTTTTAGGACCATTACTAAAATTCTTCTATTAAGTGATTTTCCCATTTGAATATATATGCCAGTAAAAACAAATCAAGAAATCAGCTTCAAAATAAACATAAATTCAAGAGATGAAATTTTTTTAGTAAAATCAGTTTATAACTTAGTGGGTTTATTTCTATAGCTTAGACTCATCTATAAAAATGACATTTTGCTGAAAAAAATGGTGGGAAAATCGATGAAAAGTCATTGTTTAAAAATTTTATTAGTGGAAGATCTAAATTCGAGTATATTTACTTTCTGTATATGAAATCGTGCAGAATATCATTATTTTATGTATAAAAATATACCAAGTATTATCAATAAAATTTATAGACAAAAAATTTGCATTCAACGTTTTTTCAAAAATGTTTTATAACAATTGTTTGCCTAACAAAAATTACAAATAAATTAAACAGGATCCAAAACAAGGAAACTGGTGGGTGCAATTTGGGAATGATCAAGTTCTTGGATACTGGCCAGCCTCTCTGTTCCCAAATCTCTCTGACAGTGCAACAGTGATAGAGTGGGGTGGTGAAGTTGTGAACTCAGAATCAAATGGCCAACACACAACAACACAAATGGGAAGTGGTCATTTTCCTGAAGAAGATTTTGGGAAAGCCAGCTTCTTCAAGGACCTTCAAGTTGTTAATGAAGATAATCAACTTGTGCCTCCTAGTGACATTACCACCTTCACTGATAAATCTAATTGCTACGATGTTAAGACTAGGTCTTCTGCTAGTTGGGGCAACTACTTCTACTATGGTGGACCTGGTAGAAACCCTAATTGCCCTTGATCCTTCTTATAACTATTCATACAGATTATGTTAATCCATATGTATCTAAAGATAGAAAAAGAAGTGTTATATATTGTTTACCGTTTTCACATTTTTTTATGTTTTTAAATTTCAATTGTCAATAATTTGAATAAATTTATAGTTTTCCTTAAATTTTACTGAAATTATATGATTCTTTTTTTTTTTCAATTTTGGAATGTATGTAAACTTCTTATAAAGCAGACATTTCTACCTTAGTTCACTTTTGTGTTCTCAAAGGGCCTAGTAACTAGGTAGTAGGCGAACTACACATTTTTTTATGAGAATATACTCCACAGTTACCAACAGGATTATATCTAATAGAAATGGTCAATTCTTCATAATGTGTTAAACCAAAGCTAAAATTCTTAAAATGAGAGGTGGCCCATGTTTAGTGTTAAATAATGGGTCAAACAATAGAAAAGAACATTGAATTTCTGATGGAATTAGTTACGTAATTTTTTCCTTGGCTAATTCTGTTGAAAATTGTGTGATAGAATTTCAAATAGAAATTTTTTGTGACTAATTTCGTTGCTAATTTTACGTGACTAATTTCCATGGCAAATTTCATAGGGGTATCTTTAGCCACAAAGTTATCTTGTTGGTAATTTCCATGGCTAATTTCATATGGGGTATCTTTAGCCATGTGGTTAAAATTTTCCATTTGTAATTTCCATGGCTAATTCTGTTATTAATTCTATGGCTAAATTTTAATGTTTATTTTATTTGTAATAAATTCTTTATTACAAAATATATTTTTAAGAAATTATGAAATTAATAATCATATAAATATAAAAATTACTGTCCAATCAATAGTATATTATATATAACATAAAATTAAATATATAAATAATAAACACATAAATTAAAATTATCATTCAATTTATTTTTAGTTTCTAATAATATTATATGTGCGAGTATACGTATATATAATCATAAATGTATATAATTTATCATGTAGCTGAATAGATATATATATAAATATGTGATAAAAGGAAGTTAGGTCATTACAGCTCAACTAACAAAGGTTTACACACAGAAGGCAAGATTTTAGATTTTAGGTTTAGTAGGAAGCGACACGCGGCAGGGCCAAGGTGACAAGTGCCGAGGCCCTAACGATGAGGTGGCATCCGATGGTGGTGACAAGTGGCATTATAATTTATCAAAATAGTAAATTTGCCAATGAAATTTCAGAAAATTCTGTGAAAAATCGCCAATGAAATTTTCCGTCAGTGACCCAATTTGGGACGGTGAATTTAGCGACAAAACAAATTACGTTGGCAATTTCTTTCTATGGCAAACCTAAAATTCCTTCTGTAATTATGTAACAAATTCCATCAGTAATTTTGTAGCGTATGATTATGTCTAGTAGAAGAATAATTGTGCTTAGTAAAAAAGGAAAAAAGAAAAAGAAAATCCTCCACTATTCTCTCTTTCTCATCACATTCATGCTCGCACAAAATGTTGTGATGCTATACTCCTAACAAGGTTCTTTTCAAACTTTAATTGAACTTTTTGGACCAAAAATCTAGTCATTATCTTCTGGTTTTAAATAAATTAAAGTTTAGTTAAATGAATTCCGGAGACTTATCAAAATCAGGGCATATTTCCAAACTCAGAGTGTTTAAAGATATAATTATCGATCACTCACTAACAATAGGGTTTCATATCGACCATTTGATTTGAAGTCATAATTCTATATGAGATAAGCAAAGTCCTTGCCAACTATGCTAAACTTTGAATTGTAGTCAGTTTCTTACGTGCAATTCTTTCATTACAAGTGGAATGTATATAAAATCTCAATATAAAAAATAAGATCCAAGGGAAGGAAATTAGTGGATATGCGACGTATAATGATAAAGCTAATCAAATTGTTTCTCCTAATGCTAATAACTATAGCTTGAATCACATTAACCATTCCAAGTGCTACCGCTATTATTGTCCTTTATGGCTACTCTAATTATCAAGGCGCCCACTTCTTTTATGGTGGTCCCGTAAGAAAACCAATTAATATTATCATCCTAAATGAAAAATGTTATTAATTAATATCAGCCCGTTTCATATCTTTTGCTTTGTGCAATAGAAAGGTCTCAAAGATTTATAGGTGAAATGTGGAGGCGATGCTGCTCAATCGATCGAATAGATTTAAGAATCAAAATTAAGCATGATGCCTATCGTGAACGGTGAAAACTAAAAAAAGGCAGCATAATATCCGATAATAATATCTGTGAATTGAACGAGTCTCGTTTCGTGTAACACATGCGGTTAGCGATATTCATAGTCAGATTCCATATCTTTGGTCAAATCTAAACATCTCTAATCATTTTCCCAGCACAAGGAAAATTAAAGGGGAAAAAAAACCATTTTAACTTTCTAGCACCAGAAAGGGGGTTTTAACTAGTACTAGAAAGTTGCCATTTTTTAGCACATTTATTTTCTATTAAAATTAATTATATTTGAAATATCATCCGTTACTAAATGTATGTACCACTTTTAATGGAATTTAACCTTAATTCACCACATTATAAAGGATTAACACTTTCTCTATATGTGAAGCTGACTTGTTAAATTGTCAATATACGCCTTTTGCAAGAAAAATAATATAATCCCCTTAAACAAAAGGCTTATTAGGTAATTTCCATACAGCTTAAATCATCCTATAAATCTCTGCATCTGCATGATCAAGCTAGTCTTTCAAATATCAAAGTCAAAATTGTCACTTGCGTGCTTAATTTTTTCATATACATATGTATCTCTCAGCTTCTTCATCAATGGCCTACAAAGCGTGTATTTGGGAATTCTGTTGGAAGAAAAAGGTTTACAGATTCTGAGGTATTTTATGGATTTTTATATGCTTTTACAGATTTCAAGATGTTTTTTTACGAATTTTAATATGCTTTTTTACGAATTTTAAAATACCTTTTGTCTTGACTTACATGTCCGTTAGAAAAAATGAGTTCCCAAATAAGTACAAATTAGGAAATGACGAGACATGGGAATTAAGTGTAGTCTGCTTTTTGTTGTGTTTTGTGCACATAACGATGACAGGATAGGACACAGTCAGCAGAACCACAACTGGTAAAGGTATATTTGCTCAGGATTTTGAGGTTGAGAAGCTTTTGAAGATGATGAATAAACCAGCTGTTAATTCTATTAAGTATATAAAACTCATCTTCTTCAACTAGTTTTGAAGTCACGACTAAAGATCTGTTTGATACACTAAAGATCTGTTTGATACATTGAAATTGATTTTCATGAAAATATATACAGAGATAGATATAGAAATGAATATGGAAATGATATCTAAAAACATGTTTGGTATTTTGGTATTTTTATATTAAAATATGCAAATATCAAAATGCCTAATTTTTTTTTTAAAAAAAGCACCTCTGCCCACCAAAATCTAACGCTGGCACATGCAGAAATGGATTGAGCTTCAGCCAAATTCAAAAGAAAAAATCATGCTTCTCGAATGCGAAAATGGATGAGCTTTAGCCAAGCATTCAACCTAGATAAAAAATCATTGAGCAAGAGTAAAAAGAAATTGAAGTACGCTGTAGACATGAAAGTGAAGGAGAACGTTGGATCCGGTTTCAATATTTGTTTGCAGGCCAAAAACGCTCTTCGTGGCTGGAAGATGAAGAAGAACCTCCCCAAAATGCACTCTAACCATTCCCCTTTATCTACGTCCTTCAGGAGCTTCTAATCTTTCTTTACAGGCGTCGAAATCAAAGCCAATGGTCGACGGTGATAGCGACGCCGATGGTCATCGATGGTGCCGATGGTTTGAGATTGTCAATGGGTTGAGGAGAGCGAAATTGGAAGAAAAAAGGAAGGTGCAAAAGAAGAACTCCATGGGTTATATCATGGAATCCAGATTCATCCATTTTGATGGAACTTGCTTCCACATGGAAGCCATTTCCATGTCTCTTCGATTCTACTAAACACACAAAGCACGGAATTGATTTTCATTTCCATAAGCCAATTCCAACATACCAAACAGCCTATAACATTTTGATCAATTATGACATCTGTTCCTTTATAAAATACGCATAAGTTGCTATTTTCTGCAACTGTTATTTCCACTATACCCCATATACCGTCGTGAAATTGAAGTGCATTCGTTAACGGAGGTCAAATAAAGAATTTTGCACTGATATCACCAATAAACATAATTCAGTTGTTTATACTCCTACATACTAACAATAACCATAATATACTAATTAATTAATGATCAGGATCCAGGAAGTGGGAACTGGTGGATGAAATTTGGGGATACAAATGTGGGATGTTGGCCAGCTTCTATGTTCGATGGTCTCTCTGAGAGTGCTTGAATAATACAGTGGGGAGGATAAGTGAAGAAATCTAATGGCCAACTGATAAATCCATATTTTACATGAAGAATGTTAACCTTTTAGCATGTTATTTGAGCTTTATTGGGTTAATTAAAGGATATTTGTGTTAAAAAGAGATTAAAAGTTGTGGCTAATTTTGAGACATTTTACCACTCTATTCAAGTGCATTTGTGTTAATATGCAGGAATGTTAAAGGATCAAAGCCTCAAAATGCTCTCTGTGCCACATGCTTCAGCCAACAGAAATTTTGGCTGAAGCCAACGAGGACCAATTGCTCTCTGTGCCACATGCTTCAGCCAACAAGTTTGTTGGCTGAAGCCAACAGCATCTGATGTCCGTACAAGCTACAGTAAATCACGTGGGCAACCAACTGAAACAGAAAATGTAACCAATTTAGTTAGAATCCAACCAGAAATAGTGGAGGTCTTTTACCCAATCCATCCTTTTATACAAAAGG
>JANTPZ010098321.1:0-13710 GCA_025593235.1 Vachellia pachyceras
GCAGCAGTTTGAAGATTGTCATCATCAAAATCATCATTTGTCAATTCATGATCTGAAGACGTTTCCACATCTGCAGAAGACAGAGAAATGTAGGGAATGTCTATATTATTCATAATTCTTAAGACCTTCATGAACGCAGGCACGGTTGATGCAGATGCATCTTTCAAAGCTAGAAAAATTTCTTTCCATTCTTCTTCTGATAACCTGCTACCTAGGACACCTGTAAGACGAACTAATCCAGCAACTCCAGTACTAGCTGGACCTTGAACAGGACTTCTAATAAATTCCATCAATACTGACACCACACCTGGCAGTTGAGACTTCACCATGTCGAAAAAGGAGACAAATAAATCTATTAAACAGTCGGCTGCTACTGCAGAAGTCTCAGAATCCCACGAGCTTCCTTCAGGATTTCCAGATGCAGAAGCTGAATACTGGTCAGTTGTATCTTTTTTGCCAGATACGGAGTTATACAAAGGGAGAATAACAGAACAAAAAAGGCTATCCCAAAATGAGCGTGAGAATAGATGACCATGATCCTTTAATATATTAAAAAGCACCTCCAAAGAACTCTTTCTGATGGCTGATCTTGGATCACATGTTAATTTTGACAACCCTGGAACAGAAACAAAAATTTCAAAAGCAGATTTCAGGAAAGGTCTTAGAGAACAGGCTTAATTTTCCTAATGCTGAAACAAATGATCTAGCAAACTACTAAAGCTTGATATACAGCTAACCGAAATGTAAAAGGTACAGCAACCTTGATTGGTGTGTTTGTGAGGAATATGAAATATGCCATTTGCATGAGCAAACCATTATAAAGTGTTAGCGGCACCTCTGTGATTTAGGGTTAATTACTTTGAGATATTAGAGCCAGCTGTGATGCGAGATTATAGGAATAGATTAAGTTTATCTTTATTATGCTTATTCTCTGTAATTTGTATTCCTAGGATTGTGGGATACCCTCAGATCTGATTGGTATTCCTATCCCATCTATATTAACCCTAACGGATGAATAAGAGAATATGTGCTTGTTTAGGAACTCCGTTGGGAAAATGAATTTTGCAGATTTTGAGGCATTTTGGGAATTTCGAGATGGTTTTACGGATTTCAAGATGGTTTTTATGAATTTCGAGATGGTTTTTATGAATTTCGAGATGGTTTTGTCTCGACTTACGTGCACCGTTTGGGAAAATGGCTTCCCAAACAGGCACTATATACTTTTATGGAATCTTGAAATCTACATGGTATCAGAGCCAGGTTCCGATCTTGGGACCTGTGGGTTATGGGCTCACCACGCTTCCGCTGCGCACTTGGTATTCCTATCAGAACCATTTGTTCCTCTTTGCTCTATTTTCACTGTGGGCTTGTCCTCTTGACAACAGAGCACTTGGTTGGGAGTCACTGGTAGTGATTGGCACCACATTGGTCAGTTTCTTCCTACTCTCCTCATTCCTAACGGTAAAGAAAACTTCCCCGAGTAGAGGAAGAGTTTCCAGGCTCATTATTCTGGATTTGACTTCTTCGTAGCTAGCATCTAAGCCCAGCAGGAATTATGGATTGTAGACTCAGGGGCAACTGATCACATGACTGGTAATAGAAACCTACTCACTGATATAAAGCCGTGTGACTCAAACATTTTCATTAAAGTGGCTGATGGTAATTCTGTTAAGGTTGAAGGCATTGGTATTGCCTTTATTAATGAGTCTATGGTGCTTTACAATGTGTTTTTTGCTCCTGGACTAAAATGTAGTCTCTTATCTGTGAGAACCATGACACAATCAAAACTCTGATGTGAATTTCTCAGCTGCTCACTGTCTATTTCAGGATCTGGGATTACAGAAGACGATTGGCATCGCTAAGATACTAGAGGGACTCTTCTGTTTGGAGGTTCAGACACCAAGACAGACTCAGGAACAAGAAATATGTGCTAAAGCTTTATCTACCAGTGCAGAAAATAAATTACTGTTATGGCATTATAGATTAGGTCATCCAAATCTACTTTATATGTCAAAAATATTTCCAGATATTATCAATAAAAAGATCTCTTTTTCATGTGATACCTGCCACATTGCAAAACATACAAAATCTTCATATCCACCCCATTCCCACGTGTCTTCCAAACCTTTTAATCTCATACACAGCGATATTTGGGGTCCCTCTCGTATCCCATCCTTATCTCAAGCAAAGTGGTTTGTCACCTTTATAGATGACCACACACGCCTAACATGGGTGTTCTTGATGAAAGATAAATCTGATTTGATTCCAACCTTCATCAAATTTCACAAAATGATTACCACGCAATTTCAAACATCCATTCTAACCCTTAGGAGTGACAATGGCAGCGAATACATGAGCTGTACCTTGCAGAAATAACTTCAAGACCATGGCATTCATCACCAAACTAGTTGTGTAGACCAAGGTTATTGAATCGGGATATGAATCGTGAATCGGAAAACCTATTTTTTGAATCGTGAATCGTAAGACCCATTAACATTTTTTAAGGATGACATAAATATGATTTTTAACATAAAAGATATAAAACTTATATCATAAAATTATGATTTTGAGAGTAAATAAATAATCTCTAAGGTTAATCAAAATCATTAACATTGTAAAATTACTGTTACACCTCAAAATTCGAAATTAAAAAATAGGATTAAAGTACTAAACATAAAATTTAAAAATTCCACGTAATATCAATTTCCTGCAGAAGGAATTACGGACAAAGGACAAAGGAATTATGGACAAAGGAACTGCAGAAGCTTGCACAGTTTGAGTTGAAGCTTGCACAGTTCCGAACGAACGAACGAACGAGTTGAAGCTTAGATGGATCTGCGATGGCTTTCTCGATCAGTGATGCGTTTCGATCTGCGATGGGATAGCTTGATCAGTGATGGGTCTCGATCAGTGATGGGTTTCGATCTGCGATGGCTTTCTCGAACGAATGAACGAGTTGAAGCTGTGTTGCTGTTCCGAGTTCCGACTTCAACGGTTCAACCATTGAAGTGGATTATAGGTATGATTCCGATAATCTTGCAGCAATCTTATCACGAGAGGATTGGGCGGGAAAAAAAACGGAAAACATGTTTCATTCGTCAGGTAGCCACGGATCTGACCCGGATCTGCTGCTCGACCCACTTCTCCTTGAATCGCATGAATCGCCGGTGTCGCGTGATTCTCGCAATGCAAGCGTGAATCGTGCGCCACAGCCAACGATTCATGAAGAGAAAAGATTCACCCTGTGATTCGACTCTTTCCCTTGCTTTTGTGAATCGAACTGTGCAATTCAAATCGCGATTCGCACGATTCCGACTACCATGGTGTAGACACACCCCAGCAGAATGGAACTGCTGAGCGCAAAAGTAGGCATCTTTTAGCTGTCACCCGAGCCTTAATGCACGCCACACAAGTACCTAAATATTACTGGGGTGAGGCACTTCTTACTGCTGTACATTTGATCAATAGAATGCCATCTAGACCATTAGGGTTCAAAACTCCTGTGGACATTCTCAAACAAAATTATCCACACACCCATCTCCTCATAAATATACCCTTGAAAGTTTTTGGATGTGTAGCCTATGTTCATAATAACCAGGGAAACAAACTTGACCCAAGAGCTCATAAGTGCTTATTCCTTGGCTATCCTTCCTCCCAAAAAGGCTATAAGTGTTATTCTCCAACCCTTAAAAGAATGTTTGTCACCATGGATGTCACATTTCTTGAAAACCAGGGGTACTATACCAAATCTCCCATTCAGGGGGAGACAATAGATCAAGAATGGGAGTTCTTAGCCTATGATAGCAACCTTACCACCTCTGAAAAATTAGCTACTGCCTTCCCAGACCCAGAAAGAACAATAAATATCTCTCTAGACCATGGAGACACCTTAACTGAGTTTGAAACCTGCCACCACACACTTGGAACTACTTGTCCAGAACATGAGGTAGACTTGGAAAGGCCAGAAACAGTGATAGAAGAAACTGATGCTATTGAGCCCACAGAGGCGCCCACTGGAGGTACAGATTCAGCACCAGAAATGGAGATAAACGGAAGCCCTGACAGTGGAAATCCCTCTAGATCAAGGCAAGGTCAAGAGTCAACTGTAGTTCCAGAACCTGATGACCTCAGATGGCCAATAGCTTTGAGGAAAGGGGTAAGACAGTGTACTATGCACCCTATCAGTAATTATGTGACCTATGATAATCTGTCTACATGCATGAAAAGTTTTGTGACCAGGATTGAGGAGGAAAAAGTTCCCTCAACATTTGAAGAAGCAACACGAGATCCCAGGTGGAAAGCCGCCATTGAAGAAGAATTGAAAGCTCTCGCTAGGAATCAAACATGGTGCATAGTGAGACTACCTACAGGTAAGAAATCTATCGGATGCAAGTGGGTGTTTTCAATAAAATACAACCCGGATGGAACTATACATAAGTTCAAGGCTCGATTGGTGGCAAAAGGGTATTCTCAAACTCAAGGAATAGACTACCAAGAGACATTTGCTCCGGTTGCTAAGCTAAACACCATTCGAATTTTATTGTCTCTGGCAGCTAACCTTGATTGACCATTACATCAATTAGACGTGAAAAATGCTTTTCTAAATGGGGATCTTGAAGATGAGGTGTTTATGAGTATCCCAGAAGGGCTTGCTGAGCATGGAACTCCGGGTATGGCTTGCAAACTATATAAATCTCTTTATGGGCTAAAGCAGTCACCAAGAGCGTGGTTTGGAAAATTTACCCAAGTGGTAAAAGACTCGGGCTACACACAATGCTAAGCTGACCATACACTCTTTCTAAAACACTCAGGAACTAAAATATCTATCTTAATCGTGTATGTTGATGACATAGTTGTGACAGGGAATGATATTGATGAGATAGTCAAACTCAAGAAAGCGCTTGCTAATGCCTTCGAAGTAAAGGACCTTGGGAACTTGTGGTACTTTCTTGGGATGGAAATTGCGAGATCAAAGAATGGTATCTCAGTATCTCAAAGAAAGTACACACTAGACCTTCTAAAGGAGATTGGAATGTTAGGGGCAGCGCCATCTCCAATTCCTATGGATCCATCAGTCAAGCTAGAATATAAAGAGGAAGGGATTCTGGTGGATGCAGAGAGGTATAAGAGGCTTGTTGGGAAACTCATCTATTTGTCCCACACAAGACCAGATATAAACTATGCTATGGGGGTGGTACGTCAATTCTCAAGCCAACCTCAAGAGGAGCATATGAATGCTATATACACGATTCTGAGCTACTTAAAAATGACACTTGGGAGAGGGATTTTCTTTGCTAAAGGAGAATCAAGGGAGATAGTAATCTACACGGATGCTGATCACGCAAGAGATTTGGAAGAAAGAAGATCAATAGGAGGCTACTTCACATTTGTATGGGGTAACTTGGTCACATGGAGAAGCAAGAAACAGATGGTTGTCTCTAGAAGCAGTGCTAAAGCAGAACTTAGGGCGCTAGCTAATGGAGTATGTGAAGGTTTGTGGATTCTCAAAGTTCTGTCCGAATTAAAAATCATGTCCAAACACCCATAAAAATGTGGTGTGACAGCAAAGTAGCTCTACAAATGATTCAAAACCCAATCCATCATGACAGAACCAAGCATGTGGACATTGACAGGCATTTCATAAAAGAAAAGATTGAATCAAGTATAGTAGATCTCTCTTGTGTATGTTCCAGCTCTCAAGTTGCTGATGTTCTTACAAAACCTTTGGACAGACCCAAATTCGAGGGGTTTAGAAGCAAGCTGGGCATGGAGGATATCTACTTGCCAGCTTGAGGGGGAGTGTTAGCGGCACCTCTGTGATTTAGGGTTAATTACTTTGAGATATTAGAGCCAGCTGTGATGCGAGATTATAGGAATAGATTAAGTTTATCTTTATTATGCTTATTCTCTGTAATTTGTATTCCTAGGATTGTGGGATACCCTCAGATCTGATTGGTATTCCTATCCCATCTATATTAAGCCTAACGGATGAATAAGAGAATATATACTTTTATGGAATCTTGAAATCTACATAAAGTATGTGTTGAAATGCACTAGTTTAGCATTAATTAATTAGTTAGTTAATATGTTTATTCTATACTATGTTTATTATATCTTTAGTTATGTACATCGTAGAATTAGATATGGATATTATATCCTATATTAATATCTTATATTTTATTTTATTTATCTTAGAAGAATAAATCTGAGATATCAGGATCAGACAGCATTCGATAAGATTATAAAGCCAGCCTGTTAGCTTATGGTTTGCCTATAACAAGGCCTATTCGCATTCAAGTATGGTATGTTTAAGGATTAACTAATAAAATCAGAGGCCCTATTTTTCCATCTGTCTTCAATTCTTCTAATCCTACATGGTACCATAACCCTATTTTCCCGCTTCAATCCATCAAATCCTACAATATGTATACAACTATTGAACAACGTGCTCTACTTCCAAAAATGGATAGTGCATTACCAGAGTACTCCATATCTGAAGGTTACCTGATAGCAATGGATTCCAATAAGATACATGATCATCTTTACCATTAGAAGATTCCACAACTGGAAAACCATTAGCAGCAGCAATAGGTGAGCCGTCCACACTGTTATTCTTATTGCAAACAAGTCCTCCATCAGCAAGTTTGAACGCACAGAAGCGAAGAAAAGCAATTGCATTGAGGCTAACATCACTGTTAAATTGGCTATTTGTAAATGTTAGAAGGCATCTAACACAATCAGTGAACGTCATTGTTTCTGTCTCTGTAATGTAAGGGAAATATTCACGCACAATTTTTTCCATGGTCTCAAATGCTAACAAGACAATATTCTTCCTCTCATCTTCAGCAGCAACAGTGAAAACCTGAACCAAAATTGCTGCATCAGAAAGCAAGATTTTTTGGTGGCTTCTTGTAGCATATTGATATGTTAACCCTGCTTGCTTGATACTTCTTTGACATCCTTTTCTTCCTTTTTCTATTTTTCCAAAAAGAATAAATTTAAGATGTCCAATTTTTAATGAATTAAGCATGTAGGATATAAGAGAAACATGAGCGAAGAAATATAAGGAAGAGAACAAGAGAGAATGTCGGAAATGTAGTCAGTGAGTATTGAATTTCACTAGTCTCTTGTTTATAGTGAATTAGTGACCAGTGAGGGTAAGACAACATATAAATGAAAATAGTTGCAAAAATAATCTCCATAATTATTTACAACCAATCACAGTCAATTCTGATTAGTTACACTCATACTAATCAATTATCATCAGAACCACTCAATCATAATCAAAAAAGCAATTAAGAAAATTGTCAGCATTTGTAGCTTGTACATGGCAAACTTTTACTTGAAAGAAATCTCTTAGCAGTTATATGAAGAGAGTATCAAACAATAGCATGTCAGCCTTCATAAATAACAGTCATGGGTTTACCACTTAATAAGTTGAAACTTTGAAACCATGAACATCGCAAGGAAATAATGGGAACAAAGCAAGCCAAATTTAACATACCATAAAAACACTTTTCCAGCCAGATTTCACATTACTGACTCTGCTAAGGACCATTTGTGAAATGCAGCGAACTATTAATTCTCTAATTTCTGCAGAGCTGCTTTTCCTCATAACAATCACGAATGGTCTCAGAAATTCATTCTGGAAATTGTAATTAGCTAGCTCCTCACGTTCCAAAAACTTCATCGCAAGTTGCCGCAAGGAATCCATCACAAAGATTGCAACAGATAGGTTTTCAGATAATCCAACGGACACAAAGAAATCAGACAGAACATTCCACATGCGAGACCACACTAATCTGATGCGGTTCATATTATAATGCCTGCAAATGAAACCCTGTTACAGTCATGACTACTAATATAGGCTAAAAGTACAGTTAGCAGAGCTTACGGGCTAGGGAAAAACAAACTGCAACACCTACGGGTGCACAAGGCCTGTTTTGGTCTAGTAATTCTAATAAGAAAAATATTTTATAGGAATTGATATGAAAATTTTTAACTTTTTTCAGTGGCTAAATATAATTTTACAAGGGCATACATGAATCTGATAATTTTTTTCAGTTGTCAAAATATCAATATACTACATAAAAAGTACAAGAAACTGCACTGTTCACAAGGCTATGACTAGTTCAGCTTATCTTTTTGTGCAAATGCAAGGGGCCCACTCTGGTTTTTACCAAAATTTGAGAAAATAGCCTGGCAGGCCTAGGTTCTAGGCTTCGAATTTGATGAGGATGTTCTAATGTGACATTACAAGTTAGACCACTCAAACCATTAAGAGAAGAAAAATATATTCTTGACCAATAAAAGTGCCACTTTCCTTCATTATGAAATCTGTCAAATCCCTAAACATATGAAATCTTCTTACCCCATCTACTCATATCAACATCCATTTATATATAAATGGCTCAAAGTAGTTTGTTATGGTTATTGATGAACAGCCATGCCAACCAGTTTGGTCTGACTTGACCTAGAGGGTTTTCAATGTTTAAAGAAAAGGGTCCTCGGGGCATATAGGAACTTCAGAAAAATAATTTAAACACGTTTGACAAATTATAAATTGTTCAGAGATGTAAGACTCTTATCACGATCATTTGAATATGACTGTCAGTTCTTGATGAAAGAAAACAACAGAAGACAATCATTTTTGGATTTTAAAAAGGGGGGAAAAGAGCTCAAATTTGAGATGGTGATAGAGTGTCTAGGGAAAATAAGAAGTAATTATGGTCAAGATTCGAAGCATCTAATGGAGAAATAACTATGTAACATTTATATTAAAGATATTAGGGCGACATTTTAACGAAAAAAACTGACCTTACAGTATATTCACTTAAACAATTTTGCACGTCAGCCAGAATGATGTTGCTAAAGAATTAATTTAGCAAAGAGGAACTCTACTCAACAGAAAGAAAAGAAAACTTACGCAATTTCTACTATTTTAGTGAGGCTGAATACACGGGGATCTGTGGGAGACTGCAACTCCAAAATGGAAGCCTTACAAAGTGCTTTCACAAAAGCTACTATTGCCTCACTGTTCAACCTTTGACTGCGAGCAAACACATGATTTAATTCAAGGCTCCCAATCTGGTCCAGCAGATCTAAGTTTGAAATGAAATTATTAATCTGTTCCGGTGTTACAAGTCCAGAAGCATTGATCCCAACACTTGTGCTGTCATATGAACCACCACGAACAACAGCCACCACAGCTGGATTCTGAAGGGTTCCTTTCTTCTTCAAAGAAGGAAAACCAGAAGTCTTTGGCACTTTCTCCTCTGATTCAATACCAGATGAAGTAAAGAAGGATGCATCAGGTGGTGCACCCTCACCTAAGAGTTGCAAATGCTCAATACGGGAGAGGCATGTTAGTATGTGTTCCCATGCTTCATGCAGATAATCCCCATCTTCAATGGCAATTGAAATTATAGCCTGTAGAAAAAAATATGCAGCAATTACAGTACTGCCATGATACAAAGACATTTACATCAAATTAAATGGGTCACTGATAGGCCTATTACACCATTGAGATGAGTCGATAATAGGAGGCAGCCCAAAACATCTACCAAGGGACTCAATGAGGCCCATATTGACCCAAAGCCCAATAATGCTGGGGAGGACAGTGGAGAAGCAGTTATATAGGGTGTAAGCACAACAAGGCTAGAGCATTGCTAATGGTGGTAAGAAGTAAGACATTATTGTTGCACATGAAATGATCTTATTCATTCTTAAATCATCTCTCACTTCAGAGAATCTCTAATTATCACACCTAACTGTCAACAGCAGTAAAACTACATGTTTACCTTGACAGCATCAACATTTTTCTGCTTCATATCTGCAGCACAGTGTAGATATGTAAACTTGGCAACAGATGTAACAAAAGCATCCCTCTGAGTCTGCATACCCATTACGGCTGTAACATGCACAGCATGTCGGAATCCCTGTAAGCATTCAGAAGTGGCCATTCTGTCATCACTCTGGTCTAGGGTTACACTAAAAGCAGCCAACACGGGAGCCCAGCAGACTTCCACCATAAACCTCAATATCGTTACATCTGTAACAGCATGATAAACAGATCTGCAAAAACAGGTAAAATTGGAAATCTCCATAAATAAGTAGCATATATAAAATGTAAAGCCTTAACACGCTAAAATATTTGTTTGAATGTGACAGATATTATTGAAAGCAGTCAAGGTAGCATAATCAAATAGAAAATCAACATGTATAAAAGAAAAGCATAAAAACTCTAAAAAAAAATAGAATTAGTATGATTAGATTTTAAGAGGGTACATTTCCACAAAATCATTCCCAAAATGGGTCAATATTTTAGCTTACTCTGATTTTCCTGACTTTGACTTAAACTGCTCCTGAATGTGACGAATGAGAAGGCCGTTTGCACCAACCACTTTATCCTCATTCTGCTGCCAATTCATAAGATTGAGTAAACCATCCAAACCCAGCAACCTATTAAAGCTATTTGCCTGTTTGCTCTGAGGTACAGAAGAATCAGCATTCATCTTGATTTCGCTTTTAACAATTTGAGCATACAGAGCCCCAAGATATTCTTCAGGCAGATCCTTTCCATCATCTATTCCACGATTGTTTCGAATAAAATCAGCCTCTGTCATCTGGAAGGTCATCAACACACAATGTAACCCAGAAACCCACGTCCATTCAACATAATCAGAAAATAAGATATCCTGAGTTCGCTGAGCTATATATTAGAAATAATGTTAATAAAACATTGTCATTTACAAATCCATAATGACTTTCCTGAACATATATCTCATAATGTAGCATTACTGCCACCCATGAATGAACAAAAAAAAACGGAGATACCAAATCACATCTTTCAAGTAAAACTTCTGTCAGCATTATAACATGTTCCCATGGATAAAAGTATTATATATCAGTATGTTTATAATTATGTGGTATTGACAAAGTACTAAAAACCAAAATGGTCATTGAATTGGTTGAGGCAATGGTTCAAGAATTAGCGGTCCAACAAGATTCAAATTGATCATGATTAAAATAATAAAATTAGTTTAAATATACAAAAAATTTATATTTGAATATGATTTCAAGCACTAATGGAAAAATTCATAAGCTATAATGTCATTTTTCCTTATTAATACATCAAAATTGCAGCATGTCAATCCATAAATTTTGAAAATTTCATAACGACTTTGGGGCTTAGGGCATGAGTGAGCCTAACACAGAAAGGAGTTAGAAATGTACTGTTTTTTCTTTGATTTTCTTTTTTAAAAAATATCAAACCAGTATCCTTTAAGGCTCAAGAGGGGCAAGAAATATATAATTTGACCTACCCAATCCGTCAGGTCACCCAGGTTAACTGGGTTGGGTTAATCATAGGTTGATTGATTGACTAAACTGACCAAGTGACTGGGTTACCTAGATGACCAACCAAGTTGGTCCAAGTTTTAAAACATGCTATCAAGTCAAATTCAAACATAGTCAAACCCAAATAGGAGTAACTTTCCCAACGTGATTTTTTATCTACAAGGTTCAAACCAACTCAAGGTTCAGTCAGTACTAAAAGGAATGGAACATGCTTAGAATGGACCTACTGATTTAAAATCATATATAAAGAGAGCTGACGTTCAACTATAGGCATGAAACATTAGAAAAGGCCAAGCACTCGAACCTTATCTTTCACCATGCTATTATGAGCATCTGTATTGAGCAGTATCACGGAGTAAGCCAAAACATAGGCAGTATCCGCACTACTAAAAGAATTTGGATTGCATTTACAATAACGCTCAGCAAACTTCTCCATGATGCGATCAATCTTCTGTGCCTCACCAGGCAGCCTGAAGCCCCGAAGAAAAAACCTTATGGCTTCACCAAAATCCATGCCTTTGAAATTAAAGGAGTCAACATAAGCATGCATAACTTTGAGCGAAAATTCCTCTCTTTCTCCCAAATAGTCACCAATCTTGGTTTGATCAAGGGAAGCAGTGTTCTTGAGGAAAAGAGCCACTTCTTCTGGAGAACTGCCAATTTTTTTGTTGCTGGTCAAAAAATCAACACCCTTGGAAGGTTTTCTGTTAAAAAGTGATATACCTTTCTGCATTTAACACAGGAAGATCATCAATAAAGATGCAAAATGAAAGGTCAGAAAGATAAGGGATGCATTTCATAATGGCAGGTGAAAAATATTACAGATATGATGCAGGTGCTTGTAGGTATATAAACCCAGTAGTAGATACCTATGATGCGCAAGTTACTAGTATATAATCAATAAAGGTATACAGTAAGGTGAAGTTTTCATAACAAAACTGCGATAGCTATCACTAAAAAAATTTAAAACATTTCAATTTTTACAACATAAAAAGTTACAAAGCTTCTTTGGTATGTGGAAGTTCATATAACTTCGTTGAAAGTAAGATTTAATTTCAGATCTGAGACTTTTTGTAGGCATAATAATGATATACTCAATATGCACCCAAGCTAGACTTTAAATTTTTTAAAAAAAAAATACATGGTACTCCCTCCGTCCCTACCTACCTACCAACCCAAAAAGTACCCCAGTACACATAAACATCCAGTAAGGGTACCGCTTGGATCTTTTAAGTACCCATGCTTCATAGGTAGAGTAAACGCAGTATGAGATGATCATATTGGCAACCATATAAAAATTTGTCATCATCTATGTGGTATAAGACCAACCTGAAGTTCAATTTTATATGCCCGACGCTGCTCTAGAGTAGCAGCATCTGAAAACTCAGGATTTGCATCAGGATGAAACTCGTGGTCAGAAGCATTTCCTTCTTCTCCATTTGAACTTGGAGGATTCTCTGCGGTGCTACTGCTTTCGGAGCTTTTGGGCAAATATGACTCCCCAATCCTTATTTGCTGGTCCATCCATGTTCCCATTGATTTGATGATGCTGGCTAAACACTTCACAGACTCATGTCGGAAAGTAATATCCTGTGCTGGAGACAATGTTGTAGTAGAGCCAGCAGGAGGCCCTAAAGCAGTTTTAAGAAGGCCATTGACAATCCTGCAAGCATCTGATGGAATTATAAGAGTTTAAATACTAAAACAAGATGCAGAAATCAAAGGAATATAAATAAAAAAAAACAGATTTACTGCACTTAGGCCTGAAATGGTGCACCATACAAGATAAAACTTGATATCAAAAGCAGCATTAGATGGTATTGTCTAAGCTATTTGCTGGATAAGCCTAGTACAATATGTATGTTGCGTCAATATATTACATTTGGAATACTACAACAATGTTTTGATGATAGGATGGAAATCATACATTTTATATCTACATAATAATACACTCATGTCACAAAACAATAACAACAAAGTATTAACCCATGTCCATTCTTCTTTAAAGGTAGTTGTCAAGGCATAATCAAGAAAGTAAATATAGTGAAAAAAATGATACCTTTCAAATATATTTGAAGCGTCCACATCACAATCATAGTTGACAAAAATGTCAATGATAATTTGAGGATCTTGAGCTAATTTGTCCAACAAGTTGAGCACAGTCATTTTCTGCAGAAAGCTTGGCTGAAGAACATTCTCAAGAACCCGGAGGATAAGCATGGGAAAAAACATGCCGATTTCTTTTTTCAACCCTGATCTGAACTTTGATAGCAAGTTCATGAAAATAGAACATTGGAGCTGAAAGATGGCCATGACTGACAGGGCACTGTTCTTTAACAATGACAAGCAAAG
>JANTPZ010098323.1:2143-15602 GCA_025593235.1 Vachellia pachyceras
GTGGCAATGAAGAGGAAGAATAACGAATTTTTTTTCTGTGAAAGGTTTGTTATGCATTTGGATGAAAGATGATATCATAGAAAAATTTATATTTGATTAAGTTAAAATGATGATAAAATATGTAGTTAAAATATTTAAAATGATCATGTTACCCTTATTGATAAAATATAAAAAAATGATACTTTTTTATCTGTATAAAAAAATGATACTTCAAAATATACAACTGAAGGAGTAGAATCGGCCTCCGAAATATAGAGTTACTTCATGCATACATGTATGCCCACGATCAACTACGATAAAGTATGGTAGAATGTCACGGAAACCAATCACATGCATGGATTGCATATATTAATATATGTGTTTGATAATTTCGTTGGGAGAAAAGAGTTTACAAATGTTAAGATGGTTTTACAGATTTCAAAACAGTTTTTATGAATTTTGAAATGATTTTTACGAATTTTGAATTGTTTTTACCTCGGAATCTGTGAAACCTAGATTTCAAACCTAACATTCAAACCAGCCCTAAATATCTTTCACTAGATGCATTTCACAGGCACTTCATGTTTTTATTTATAGAAAGCACATACGTTATCTCTTGATGTAGGCCGTAGCTCGAAGTTGGAAATCGTAACATTACCTCTGTTCATTTCTAGTCCCTCAATTTAAGCTCACGATACGTCGCTCCATCCCATTCCAAATACACAGTGAGTGAGCGTTTGTTTTAGCTCAGGAGGGGCCAATCCCAAGTTGCATATCAGGGGCAAATGTGTCTTTCTCTGCGTGTATGCTACAACAACTAGCCAAAGCATAGTACACTGCAAAAAATAGCAATATAGTATAAAATATTTTATTTTTATATCAACCTTATATAATATTATACATTTATGTATTATTGAATTACAAAGAGATATAATAAGATAATATTATTTTTAGGTTTTGGGTCAGAATAAAATAATGCTACATGTTGAAAATTTTTTTAATTGTATTTTAAAGTATATTCTTTTACAGTTTGTTTGGCAAGCCTTGGTGGCCTCGGGTTGGGATTATATCTGAACTCGCCCCACTCAACTTGCTGACTTAGGTGGGTTGCGGGTTGACCCACTTTCCTAACTCTGATCCTAACCCAACGAGGAGTTGTAAAATTACTTCTAAGAAAATTAATCCAAACGTAATAAGCAAGTGTGGGAGGGAGGGAGCTAAGAAAGGGAATTAAAGTTCACCTGTATGATGATACGGCAAGCAGCGTGTAGTTGTACCATGTGTTAAAGTCCCACATCGGAGAGGTTCAGAAGAGTGATTGGCTATATAAGCGGGCGTGCTGTACGTCCCCACAAACTAGCTTTTGGGGGAGTAATGGCCCGTGTCACATTGTACTAGAACTGCCATCTCAGAGTGTGCTTTCACGGATGCTGCTGCTGGCCGAATGGCAGAGACAAGAAATATGAGACACGGAACAATTTAAATCCCAACAAAACCAGCAGGAGGGTGATGGCCATATTAAGGACACGACGGACATTTCATGTCAGACCCCAGAAGCCAGGGACGCCCCCTTTGTCCCTTTTCAGTTTTCTCCCATACCCTTCACCCTCTCTAGCTCTGTATTCCCGTAACGCACCGTAAAACCTAAAACTGACCATGTTGTCAACAACCCAGTATGATTATATACACAAAAAAGAGCCTGCGACATCGGACAACACTGTGACAAACTCAGAGCCAGGGGGACCAAATTCAAATGGGTGGGGGGAAATAATGAGGTGGCTGTGAAGTGATTATAATTGCGTTTGGAACAAGTCTCCTTGGACGAAACATGGTTCTCCTGTAGGGAACATGTATTCACAGTTCCACACCTTATTCTTTCCCTTTCAAATACAGCTCTACGCATCTACAAGGTTTTCTTTGGTCCCCTCCTTCCACCTATTATTCCAGTACACGACATCTGATCAACTTGGAGCTTCCTCTCATGAGTTTTTTGTAACCAACTTGCAATAATCCATCACACACACACAAAATATGATCTAAGGTTCTCTCCCGCCTCATATTCTCCTGGGACCATCTCTATTTCGATACTTTGTATTGTCTTTGTGGGGGACCTTCCTTTATTTCAACACATCAACTTAGAAACTCGGACCCTGTTGTAGATTTCTGTACAGTTTACTGTGGGCCTCTCTTTAAACCCACTACATTGTATGTGTATGTATATTTTTTGCGCTCTCACTGATCAAATCCAAAAACCTTGCCCATTTTCAAACGGCCCTTATCTTACGTGCCGTTTACAGAGCTGTGCTTTCTTTTCCCTCAATCATGCAAGGTGTTTTTGAGGGGAAAAATGACATTGGCTTGGCTTGATTTGACTAGAGTGCCCCCACGCAGCTTGGTATTTTCTCGATAACAAAGTCCAAAAATTTCTGTAACACTAACAGAGGTGCGAATATGTTCAACTTTAATTATAATTCACTTTTTGAACTCAACTACCACATGCCCGGCCTTTAATTTGTTATCCTAACGTCTGGTCCTTTCAATGTCTTCAATGCGCTAAGCATGTACGTACTCATTCTGAAGTTTTCTTGGCCAAGTTTTCAACTTGTGATAGAACTTGAACCATGATCCAGCTCATGCGCAAACATGCTTTTCTTTCTTTCTAAAGCTGTCCACTCGTACATGCCAGCTTTAATTTGTGTTTGTGTTTTTTGTTTTTGTGTTGGGGTTAGTTTGCTTAAGCTGTCCACAACAAAAAAATTATCCTTAATCATATATGTTGACTAATCTCCAAAAGATAGAAATGAAAAACCATAGAAGTGGATCTTACTTTTTATCTTCCCTCTCTGTTCACATTGGGATGTCTCTCTTTTGCTTTGCCTTCTTTTTCTGAGAATTTGCTTGCTTTTTTGACCATCCATCTTATTATAGCTTAGCCTTTTTTTTTTCATGCAACCTGCTTCTTGTTGTGTTTCACCTTTTGACATGCCTGCTTTTTTCCTTTGTCCGAAAAACAAGCACCGTTTTCATGGAAGACCACACACACACGCGCATACATCCACATGCTAGTTTTCTACACAACACAAATCAACCGAAAATTCTCATGCTTGGAGGGATTTTTATTTTCACTTTAGATGTCATATGGTTCTTGAAAAGGAAATAATGCAAACGTGCTCCTTTTCATTTCGGTGCCCACAGAATGCTTTGTTCTTTTTTCACGCTAAGCTTTGAATTTCACTATCCAAGGCGTAAATTCAAAGATACGATATTTTCCCCCATTCTCACATGGATTTTCATTTTCATTGAATGGGAGGCCAGACATATGTCCTAAGTATAACTATTGATCTGATACAAGTAAAAACAGTAGTATATAAACAGTAAAAACTTGGTACTTTTGTTCAAGACAGTAAAAGATATTTAATTAATGACCTCACTATTGCCCTCACGAGTGACTTAAATCTGCCACCATTATTGAACTCACTCCCGTCCTTGAGTGGGTTGTGTGCTATTTACAGCATTTATACCTAATCCCTCTCTTGCACTTAGGTCCAACAGCATTTTAAAGTCACCTAACAATTGGTTAAGACAACGTTTTTCAAAAGAAAAAGAGAAAATGGAGCAGCGGTGGCAGCTGGATGCCTTATGACTTATGCACCGATCACTCTGTAGAACATGTCGCTTTCATCTTCTCCTCCAGAACCACGACGTCGTAGGAGTAAAATAATTGAGATTTGAAATAATTGAGAGCTTTCATACACACACACACACACATATATATAATATATTTACGCGCACACAGTGCGAAATTGCAAATATATCACTGAGAAAGAAACAGCTATTTCCCAACTTCAACTCAGGAACAACTATTCGCAGCTTTTCCGGCATCAATTCCTCGTTGTCGTCCTATGTAATTATATGGTCGATATAATGAAAGTTTTTTAGAGAACACGAGGGGCACACACGTGGGTTAGAATATCACTCCGTAACAGGATGTTACTGTAGTTGTTTTAATGCCCTAATAGTAGTCTCTAAAGCACTCGCGCCAGGACATGGATTCCCTTTATGACCCCTCCCACTATTTGATTGGAATACGGCAAAGTGTTTATGAATTAAAAAAGAATGGCAAATTTTAACCCCGCACAAACAGCTTTTGCATAAACAAAATTTTAGTGGTGTCCCGTACTAATTATGACAATTAAACCAACCAGAACCTGTCATGCAAAGAAGAATCTCTCTGTGAAAGCACTAGCTTTTCTAAATAACGAGGATATGGAGTCTTCGCTGCCTTCGAGAGAAGTTTAAAAACAATGATTGCGTTATGCAGATGAAGGAAAACAGTATTAGAAACAAAAAGACGTGGTGTGGTCAATGGAGGGAAGCCCTTTTTGCATTATTGGGGAAACATATTGAGCTGGTTCTTGTACTTAGCTGGAACTAGTAGAACAGCCACTTCAAAAAAGCAAAGATCAATAATATAAAAGGGCTAACACTTCTATATTGCTAACATCACTTCACAGAATTTAATCATTAGCCCGCTTCCCTAACTAATAACACCTTTTTTCCACCCTCAAATCTTGCATATTATCCACCCCCCAATTCCAATCTTTCTTTCTTCAAAAAAGGCTCTTACACTTTGGTTACAGACAAGTGACAGATAAATGGCCCCTACCCATTAGTCGTTAATCCCCCAAAATCCTCCACTAACGACTTTGAAGAACAAATATTCATCCAACCATTTTCCACCATCAATGTTTTTGTTTTTTTCAACTCGCGTCCTTGTTGCAGCATCAGCATACAAAGATTCTAACTATCGTTCCAAGCAGCGAAAACTGGCAAGTGAGACATTGCAAGAGCAGAAGCTGGCCTCAGATTCTGAGATGCTGCTGAAGGGAACCATGAACTAACTCCTCCATTACCAATGGGGCTAACAATCTTTGAAGCCACTGCAGTAGGAGGCTTAGGAAAGAGAATGGTAGGACCAGTTTTATTATCCGGGCTTGCCTCTCTTGAGCTGCTTAGGCTCGTGACCAGTGAGGATGGGTTTGATAAACGAGTGCCTTTCTTTGTAATAGTGTCCTCCAGCATGGACTGACCTGAGCTCGCTGATGAGTCAATCCCAATGAGATCGTGAAGGGCCACAGGTATGGCTGAATTCCTGTAATTTCCGCAGCTCACGATTTTCTGATCACAGCTATTTGGAGGATACAGCATCTTCCACTCTGAACCGTTGTTCTCGTTGTTGTTCCTTTGGGCTTGAACCGCTTCACCACTGCTCTGGTTCGATGTTACATTGTATTCTATAGCTTCAATTCTTGGCACACTGTCTTTGTTTCGTCGAGCCAGGTCGCCTGCCAGAAGGGTATTGCTGGCCATGATCCTTTCCACATCGTACCTAGATATGTCGAAGTTGGTCACTGCGTTCACACCTCGGAACTTGATTGCAGCTATGTCATATGCTTCAGCTGCTTCCTCTTGAGTGCCTGAGGGGGAGAGAAATATTTTTTAAAAAAGGAATTTTCAGAACTTTCTACTTTAGTGAGGCCATTGTTGAGATTGAGATATCCCTTTTTGTAATTTGTATTTCTTTGTCATGGTATCAGGAAAAAAAACAGCCTTAGCAAAAGTAACTTGTAAAACTCAACTCTAAAGGTGGTGTGTGGTCAGCCTTATAAAAAGCAACAGTGGTCACTAGTGTCTGGCAAAAGAGGCATTGAAGTAGAAATGACAATATGAGAAAATAGGTCCAGGGTCACTATTTTAAAGCACGCTGGCGCCTAACACAACATATTCCTTGGCTCAAATCCAACAATATTCTTGACGAATCTAATTAATAGCAACGAGATTGATATTTAAAATATGGAGGAACGACTTACTGAAAGTTCCAAGATAAAGGTCCTTGTTTCCTGCAACTCTACCTATCCTCGCTTGCCATCTTCCATGTTGATGATGCCTGCAAAATTACAAAAAGTGGGTTTAGTGACCAATCACCTAATTATTCCTCAATCACGAGAAAATCCAGCAGATAAACCAAATCAACCTCGTCACTCCTCTATACATTGAAGCCCCTCTAGAAAAACCACTGCTTTTTCTGCAAAACAGAAGTTTTCACATAATCTCAACAAGATAAATGATATATTATGCCAATTCAATTTGATAAATCCCCTTCATAATCATCTGCAGTACCTTCTCAAGTGGGCAACGTATTCTTGCCTGCTCATGTTCTTCATTTCTTCAAGCTCCACCTGATAATTTTCCAACTGCCACAATAAAAAATAATGAACTTCCTGAATCCAATCGAGAGAGCGCCATCGGATAAGTTCAAGCGAGGAAAAAATAAAAACAACGAGCATCAAATATATACCGGATAGTTAATATGTGTTGAGGGTCCCCAGTACTTGAGCGCTGCAAGATCATAGGCTCTTGCAGCTTTCTCTTCCATGTCATAGCCCCCTAAGTTTCAAAAGCGAAAACCAAAAGTAAGCAAAAAAGAATCGCAAGAGCGCTGTAATACTCAGGATCAGTAAGAAAGGACTTACCCAAATAAACTGCAAAGACGCAACATTCCATCGATCGTCATCCACATCAGTGAACATGAGAGACAAGAGTTGGTGACACAGTTATGAGTCGAGGGGGCCAAACAATTGCAGTAGAAATTACACATGACACAATACTTGAAACAAACACAAAGCAATGCTCATGACCTCCATTGTCTCACTAACCTTGTCTTCCTTTCCTCGTCTGCCCTTCCTTCTTACAACTGTTATCCCATAAATGCGCTTCGTATCTACCAGTCCATCTGTGCCTGATACACAGCGATTCACAGTCTTACATACCAGACAATAGAAGGTTCCGACTAAATAACATGAAGTTGAAATAATAGCACGAAAGGGTTAACCAAAAGGAGATGTACCAACCTAGTGACGCCTCGGAACTGAGACGTTCTCTGGCCAAAAGTGTCAATTGATTTCCTATGCACAGGCTGTTTCTGGCCGAACTTTCCATGCCCTCTCTTCTTGGCTTCCATGGTGACCACGTCAGTCGCAGATGGTGAAATATGCTGTGGAGCAGTTACACAGCTAGACTGGGAACCAGGGCTCACGGATAAGCCAAGAGAATGTAAATCTCCACACCCAACTTTACCAACTGATCCAGAAGCTCCACCGTCGTCCTCCATGCTTCCATTCTTTTTCTGCTCTAAAACTTGCTGACCAGAATAGTCCCTGCCCGGAGCCACCCAGTTTTTCAGACAAGTGATGCCTTCCTCGGACACCGGTTGCATTTGAGGGTCCTTGCTTTGTTGCTCCAATGGTGATGGATAAATAGAATGGCAAGCAATACCAGAATAATAAGGATGCGAGTGGACAGAGATGGGGTCTTGTTGTCTGAAAGGCTCCGAAAGAAAGTCAAGAGAATGATCTCTGTGGGCTTGAGTGTGGGCATTCTGGGTGCCATAGTAGATGCTGTCGAGGCTCAGAGCCATTGCATCGTGAGTCCCCATAGTTGCACCACCTAGAAAGTCTTCCAGTTTCGGGGACGAATTCGGCACCAGCACTAAACAAAATGGAGCCGAGAGAATATAATCAAAAGGCCATAAAAACTAATCTTTAAAAAGTTAGCAACTTTTGGACGCGCGTCGAGACTTGATTCTTAAGGATAAAAATATGCATATATAAAAAATAAGTTGAGTAATAAAGAGAAGATATACCTTGAGTTTGCGATCTAGTGAGAGCTTCCATTATACAAAGTGAGCCGTCGGACTTGAGAGGCATGACGGTCAATGGAGAATGAAAGCCTGCGTTCTCAGCTGCACCGTAACAGATTCCATAGGTGCTGAGCTGAGAAGGAGACAAACAGAAGGTTGTCGGAACAGAGCTAGAAACAGCAGCAGTTGAAGCCTGAGGTTGATGATGATCGTGATGATGGAGGGGAGGACTAGAAGGTAGCTCCATTTTCATGTGGGGTGACAGAGAGAACCCCAACCAGTTTTGATTATAACTATCATTCCCACTGCCATCGCTGTTCCTGCTATCATTCATGGACTTCATCTTCTTCACACCTCTCTCCGAGTGTCTTTTCCTTTTACTTCCTTATTCTCAAGGTTTGAACTTTGTTAGCAGTGTCTCTCGCAGCAAGGCAAGTCAATCATTGGGCAGCAAATAAACTAATCATAACCAAAACCTCTTTGCCTCCTGCGTATAGATGAAAGAATGACTGGTCTTTTTGGCTTTTATCGGGTGTGCTGCAGGCTACAGCAAATTTCTCAACGAACCATTCACACTGGTTGTATATTCTGTGCACTACTCTTCACATAAAATCTGTGTCTCGATCTCTCAGCCCCGAAGCCAACAAAACTGGTCTCTTTAAACTAAGCAAAAAGAATGATTTCCCAGCAAGCTACGCACCCTCTTCATTCCCATAGGGATCTGTGTATATGAGAAAGCCCACGTCTTTTGCTTTTTCTTTCTTTTGTTTTTTCTTTTAAATTTTTGGGTCAGCCCTTAACCCTTTCATTACCTTTCTCCCCCACTTATCTTTTGCTTAAACCCTACCATAAACCCAGGATCAGCATATCCCCAAATAAAAAACGCCTGAAAGTCCCCCAGTGCTGCTACGAACGAGCGCAGAAGAATGACCTCAAAGAATTAAATACCAGCTTAAGTATCTACAAAACTGCTTTTTGGGTATGCGAGTATGATCAAAGGGAGAAAGAGTACTGTAAATCTAGTGGCATAAAAAAACGAATAGGGTGAGGTGTAGCGGGAAATCGGTGTGAGGGAAAGAAATGGCGAGAGAGGAGGAAGCCAAAAACTAATTTGCTTTGGAGATTAAGAAGGATTTGATGGGGCTGCAAATATATCTGCCACCTCCGGTCATTTCGTACAGTACACTCAGCCATTCTGCCCCACTCTCAGCAATCTACACCCCATCTATTTTCAAATCTTATCTTATTTCTTTTTCATTTCTCCTCTAAATTCTTTTTCACTTTCGTTCGCGCCTTTCTCTTTTTCCTTTTTTAACTCAAGAAAAAAATATTTCTACTTGAAAACAAAAAAATCTTGCCTTCACAATGAAACTGATCAATTCATGCGAGCAAAATATCTTCTTACCCGTAAAAGATGAAGAGAGATGTGGATGGAAAGAAAGCGGAGTTGGAGTTTCTTTTCTTTCCTCTCCCACTTTTCTAAGAATAATTTGGTTACAGTTCACGGGCACCATAAATGGGAAACAACGCATCGCTAAGAAGGGGTGGAGAGATTTTTCTTGGGTCATCCAACAGAGCATTGAAACACTTATCCCATCTTTTTTTTTTTGGAGTAAATTCCACCTTTTTTTCAATTCAAAAAACTTGAAAAATATCAATACCTGAGTATATGCAATAAAAGAAAAGTTATTACGTAAATAGCATATTATTCAGGAGTCAGGACAGTCACGTCAAGACATGTCTGCGACTGAGATATACATATTTTTGTCAAGCGTGGCTGTATTTAAAAAAGAAACAGCCAAAATAAAAAATCTACGGTAAGTATGATGGTATTTGCCTATTTGGTTTTTTTTTACTTGGTATTGTTTTTTTAAATTTTACTTAGAGAATTCGTTATTTTAAAGTAAACATTTTTTAAGCATATCAATGATTTTTCAATTAAGTAAAGTAACAGGCTACAAATTTTTTTTTTTTTAGCCAAGAGAGGAATAGAAGCGTGTGGGGTCTTCTTGGTGACCTGACCTTTATCTAAAATTATCAAACCCGAATCGGTGAGTTCATCTATGGCAACTCACTGGTCTTTATGAGATAGGGTCATTTATCAAATTGATCCTATCACAATCTAGTTCTTTAATTTTCAGTCCGAAGTGATTTATCGAGTCCAAATTTAATTACATTGTTTTTATTACCTTGAGGCTTTTGCTGACCGCAACCTCATGATTTAGCCTTGCTATTAGGGTGAAGATTTACGGGGAGGTATTCTTGTCACCGTCTCATACGTGTTCACCGAAATTCTCCCTGATTTCGTCGTAGCTAAATCGAATTGGCCATCTATGAAATGATAGATGAGAACATGGTAAAGAAATACTTTTACATAAATCGAGGTAAATATGTGAAGGAGATTATCTTATTTTACGGAAAAACACAGTTTAACGTAATTTCAAGGAGTAAATAAATTTTTTTAAATAAGCACAATGTGCTTATTTGGGAACTTCGTCCCCAAAACGGAGTACACAGGCCGAGATAAAACCATTTCGAAATCCATAAACATCATCTTAAAGGCTGTGTTTGGAGGAGCTTCTGGATTCTCCAAAAGCACGTTCAACAGTGTTTCTCCCCCAAACAAGATAATCTCCTTCATATATTTAACTCGGCTTACGTAAAAGTACTTCTCTACTGTATTTTCAAACAGACCCAAAATCTGCAAAACTATCTGCACCTTATGATTTCTTTAACGGAACTCCTTCCCTAGGTGGAATTCCCAAATACAAACAATAAATGTTTTTATCATTCAAAGAGTGAATACATTGGAAGGAGAGAGAGTGAAAGGGTAGTGAGGCAGAAGAGAGAGCGTGAGAGGTGAATGCCTTTTCCACGGCTTCTGAGTGAGTAGTCAACACCTGCTTCCCGACAAACAATGTTCCGTGTGGGTCCCCCTCATCCCCCAAAAGCCTCCCTCCCTCGTTTTGCCTTTCTTATCTCGTTGTCATTTTTAATGAAAGAGGTAGACACTCGCAACCCGTATTTACATGCAAGGTCGAATTCACTGCAAAGCTAAGAAACCTGTTCTAATGTTCTTTGTTAATCTCCAATTCACATACCAGACATCTCAACGGTCGTTCTTCGTTTACTTATCCTGCCCAGTCATGAAGTCCCTATCGATCAGTCCATGCTCTTAATTAACTCATACCGTCCATGGATCCATATGTAATGGAGTGTGCAAATGTTAGAACACATCATCTTCTCACTACTTGACAGTCGCACCACAGATGATTTAGGCCCACTTAACACTGTAATTTGACCGGCCTAATGATGTGTTAGCATTGGGTACAACTTAATGTGGATACACGTTGGGAATAGGGAATGGGCATTGAACGGCACAGAGACATATTTTGCCATGATGAGAAGTGGAGGCCCTTTAGGGAGGGATGGTGGCATATATGGCCAACCATTTTGCATGGCGACAATTTTTCAAACCCCAAATCATTTCGTTTTTAAGCTTCCTGCATGAATATCCCCTGTACTGTGCGTTTGCGAGGGAAAAACATATCTCATCATCACAGGGGTAAGTAACATCCGAATATATATATTGCCTGGTACGCGCACAGAGGTGGGAGGGTAATTATAATGAAATGATCGGTGCATCCACCATGGCCACTATCAAACACTTTCCCTTCTTTCTTTCTTTTTTTCCTTTTTAAAGGTGGGATCAGTGGGTGCGATCCTTTGGCTAGAGACGTGTTTTATAACTAGCGTGCATGTTTTTACGCCTCTTGCTTATTTTACGATTATATGTGCGTGTAACTGTGTATGTTTTGGAAAGGAGTGGTGCAGGATGGGCTTGGGGGGTCTCGAACCTCGGCATTTTTTTTGGGCATAGGTTGTTGGTGAAGGCATGTACAGTGGTCCCAAAGAGATGAGCATATATATGATCCTATACTGTTGACCTAATTAACTACTCACTGTCGATAGATATCAGATCGAGGCTTGATAAGCGGCTGCGTGATAGAGACAAGGGTCTATTTTCTATTAGGATAATGTGCCCATTTGAAAAAACAGTAAAAAAATACTTTTACGTAAATTAAAGTAAATATATGAATGAAATTATCTTGATTTACGGAAAAATACAGTTAAATGTATTTTGGAAAGAGAAGAAGCTTTGCCAGACATATAAAATTTGAGTTTGAATGAACTATCATGGCAATGGTTTGAACGTAATGGATTTATTTGGAATAACGTTTTCAAAAGTCAAACACATGTTTACCAGTATTTTTTTGTAAAACGAAATAATCTTCTTTACATATTTACTTTAAAAGTACTTCTCTATCGTGTTCTTAAACTGACACAATTTATATTACAACTTCAAGTAAATCGGTAAGAAATGTCTCTAGAAAGCCACGAGGAGAAGAAATCACAGCACACACATGCTAGTAAACTGGAATTGGCGGAACTTAATTATCATACGTTGATAATTTTTTTAAAAAAACTAAACAGACTATTTTTTCCTGATCTAATTGCTCTGGAGGCTTGCAGGACATCCATTTAGTACATGTCACGTGCTTGGTTAGAGAACTCATAGGGAAGAAAATTGAAGAATAAATTATGCTAGCCATTTGGCCCCCGCCGTAATATCTTTTATATAAACATATCGCACGTTATCAATTATTGTATTAATTAAATAAGAAGAAGAATGTTCAACACTAGGTATAGAAATTTGTAGTTGTACCATGAGATTTGTAATTAAAATGACCAATAATAACACAATGGGTGCACAATCTTTAAAAAAATAGTTAATCTCGGAAAAATTGGGGAAGTTTTTTTGGGGGTTGGGGGGGGATAAATGAGGAAGGAAGAGAAAGGGATGCCGTGAGAAGACAAAATCCAAACAAAATCTAAGGCATCACGCCACCGAACTCTGTAGGACCATCTACCCCAAAAACCCCTATACCAATATCATTTATCTGCATCATTACTTCATTCAGTTTGCATCTCATGAAATCCTTCTCCTGATCCAATCTCTACGTAGCTGTGCCCCTATAGCCAGTAGCCACCCTCTTCATCCTCTTCTTCATCTTCTTCTCACTCCTCTCTCTGCCTGACATTATTGTCCATATCTGTGACTTCATGTCCTGTCACATCACCCCAAGATTCTCTCTCTGCCTCATGCACCCTCTCTCTTTTTCTTTAGATTTTCGTATGCGGTCTTCATCTTTTGCTTTTGGGATTCAGATTTCCGATCACCTCACTACCCATGATCTGCCTTATATCCCTAGATTCCAGTCGTTGTCACAAAATATGGCACTTGCATTATACCTACTGCTAAATATATATGCTGATGTGTGTGTGAGAGGCCTATGCTATTTATGGCCAATAATCACAACACAAAAAACCTCTCATCCAAGGGACCTCCCTACCTAGCTACTCTCTCTCTCTCTCTCTGTGTTTTGACCTGAGCCTAGCTACTCTCTCTGCACCTTCCAAAGTTGTATCTTCATTCAAATGCTCCTCCATGCATAGATTTTCTCCAAAACTATATACCCTTTTGGCTTCTTCCTCTATCAATCCCCTGGCCTCCACTTGTCATTTTTACATTCTTATTATATTTATAAAATATATGCATGGCAGAGATATGTTTTGTGGTGTTTGCATATATAAGATGCTCCCACATCCAGAGCAGGGTTTTGCAGTGTTTGGTTCACGTCTATCTATATTGGCCTGCATGCGTTGCTTTCTGCTCATTAATGGAACAAGACCATCAAAATTTATTTCGTTTTATAGTGT
>JANTPZ010098326.1:0-10509 GCA_025593235.1 Vachellia pachyceras
GTATTTAAGAATTTAATTTTACTTCATTATTTCATTTCATTAATTTCAGAACCCCATCATCCATCTTAACCTTTAAGCCCTCTTGATTCACATTATATTGATCTTGTGGTAGAGAGGTAGAATAATCACAAGCCTATTGGTAGAGATTCGAATAAGCAGACCATCAGCAAAAATTGTCCTTGCTTGGTGAGCTGAGAGAGACACTTCTACCTTTGGAGAGGAAGTCTTTTTTTTCGGTCTCTTGAATTGAAGTCTCTTAAGGATTAATTTATAATTGTCTTTACCATTATCATTGATAATCTCTTAATGAATGTTTTTACCATGTTCTGTAGTCCTAGACCTATGAGTACATTTTCTAAGTGCATTTATTGTTTTTAAGTTTTTGAAGAAGCTTTGTCCAGGAGTATAAAGGTTTAAGTGTGGGGGAATTAAATTCTTGGTCTGTACTAAGCCATAAATTGTAAACTTAGGTCGCTAACTAGCCTTGAAAATGGATCAAGCATATTAATTTTGGCCGCGGTGAATATTGAATTGAGCCGCGGTGAACTTCTCCAGAACTGCTTCCCTTGTCCTTATGTAAGGAGTTCCTGAAATGAAATAGCAAATATGGGCAGTATCATTTGCTCATGATGCAATTTAGGCACAATAAATCATTATTCATGGTATAGGTACCCAAAATCACATTAATCCAAATCAATAACTCCTAATCTAAACTTAAGCACGAAAAGGTCATGTATGGGCTAAAATTAACTCTAAGACTTTGAAAATTCAAGTAGAAAACTAATACAAATAAAGCTCAATCAACTGCACTTTCCAACTCCAAGAGAGAGAGAGAGCTTGACATCATCGTTGCTAAAGAAGAGGAAGAATAGATTCAAGAAAACACAAGGTAAGAGGCTATACCACCCAAACCTATACATTTTCTTGATCCTTGCAACCTCTTCTACCTTTCTAATGGATTAGTTTCTTGATTAAACCTCTCTTTTTGAATATTAAAAGTTAGAATTCTTGAGAGTGAAAGTAAAAAGATAGGGATTTAGAAGGGGAAATTGGCTGCAAATCACTCCTTGTATAATAAGGAGTTGATTGATGTATATATTGGTTTAGTTTGGTTGTTGTATGAATTTTTGGAAGCATGAAAAATAAGGGGAGGTGCTGTTCAATTTTATTTTTGATGAGGAAGAGTTGTTTTTGAGTTAAATAATGCTTGAGAAGTGGTTTGGGATCAAGAATAAGTCCTACACATCATGGAAGTTTGAAAATCACACTTGTTCTTGTTCTTGATTTTCGGCCAAGTCAGAAAATAATGAGTGTGATTTTAATGATTTTGATGCTTCTATTATCTTTAGAATGGAATATTGTGTAAAGTGGAGGTGAGAAAATGTTTTAGGAAGCATTGGAAATCATGTGAGCAAGTTTTGAAGTTCTAGGGTTTGAAAAGTTCAAGAAAGAGCTTTATTGAGTTTTAATGGTTTGGTAATGGCTTGGAATTGATAGTTATGATATGATATTGTGTATAGGAAATTAAACCATCAAGGTGCCTTCTTGGAAAGTTAAAGGAGAAAGCTTGAAAAACCAATCTCAAGTTAAAGAATCAAGGTAGCAAAACTCCTAACTCAATACTAGTTTGAAATGAAAATGTTTTGTTAATTGTTATCATGACTTGATGTTAAGAAATAGTGTTGCAAAGTATATGAAATGTGACTTTGATTGCTATAGCCATATGCATGTCATTATTTATACGATCATTTACTTTGTTCATAAGCTTCTTTATAAAGTTTTGTCATGCACATTTGTGCGTAAGTTAGTGTGTTTTGCTATTGGGATTTTCAAAAATGTCACTCTCCCTCAACTAACCATTTTAGGTGCAAGCTCAAGTAAGGGTAAGAGCAAGATGATTGATGATTGAAGAAGCATTATGTTATAAAGTTAGTTATGTAATAATGTTGGATTTTATGTTTCAAAATTGGAACATAAATCTAGAAAATTGACCAAATGAATAGTAACTGGAGAAGAAATTTTCAGTATCACTTCTTTAGTTAATTTAAGCTATGTAAGGCACTAAAGTTGTTCAATAATGATATAACATGAAGCTAATGAGGTAAAGTAAGGAGTGTCACAGTTATGGTTGTTGTAAGTTGAGCTATTGTTGAAATTTGGACTATGACCTGATGTAAGTTCAAACCATGAAGTAAAACTCAAGTTACAAACCTCAAAACTCGAGTTTCATGATATGAATAGAATCTTTACACAATATATTGAGTAAAACTCAAGTTCTATCTTGGAAAACTCAAGTTTTGTTCTTTGATTTCAAAACCTGAAGCTAAAACTTGAGTTTGTAAAATGATTTTTACAAAACTCAGGTTATGGATCTACAAAACTCAAGTTTCACAATGCTTAACATGTTTTCAGTTAAAAACTTTCAAGGAAAACTCGAGTTTCAGAATAAAGATGTCTAAAACTTGAGTTTTGAATGCCAAGTTCTACACAGACATAAAACTTGTTCTTCAAACTTGAGTTGTCATTCAAAGTTTTACCAAACTCGAGTTCAGTGTTTCCAAAACTTGAGTTTCATGCCTCAGAAATAATTTCTAGTTCAGAAACCTTTTATAACAACTCAAGTTCTAAATAGAAGTTTTCTAAAACTGAAGGCCTTAATTCTTAAAGCTCAATTTTCAAAGAAAATGTTAGGATGACAGATTTTGACTCACGTTATAAATCTCGAATTTCCTTATCTAAAACTCGAGTTATGCAAAACTTGTTTCAAGAACTCGAGTTCCAAACAAAAGTTTTCATATTCCTTTACAAAACCTTTATTGAAAACTCGAGTTTCAACTAGAAGTTTTCAAAAACTCAAGTTATGCTTATTAAAACTCAAGTTTCACTTCATGCTTTTCAAAATCCTCTCAGACTAATTTATAAGAACTCAAGTTATGAAAAATGAAGACCCAAGTTATGTCTTTTACCAGACACTGCATTAGTATGACAACAGACATTCCTTTTTTTTACCAAATCTTTCATGTTCTATACTTTGTTAGTTTAAATCTTAACTACTGTCATACATGATTCATGGTTAGACTTGTTAACAAGCAATGGTCATCTCTGAATAAGTCTTTATATTCTTAGACTTTATCGTTGGTCATGACAGAGACATTAAATGCAAGACTTCGAGTGTAATATCCCAAATTTTGTGAACGGAAATAAAGGCCAAACCAATGGATATGGGTAGAGTTAAGGCCCATAGATAAGAAATATAGAAGAAGGAAAATGCTTATAGACAAGAAAGATCATAATTGACTAAGCCCCTAGTCTTGAGAATCCAAAATAATAAAGACCCAAGGGCAAAAAGGTCATTTGGAATAAATGATAAGGGCAAAATGGTCATTTTAAATTAAATATCTAGTACAATAAATGTCATTAAATCATAAGGGCGTTTTAGTAATTTGGTCAAAAGTCAATTGAAAAGTCAAAGTTGACCAAAAAGTCAAAAGTTACCATGGGTAAAGTTGGAATTAGGAAAGAGTAGAAAAGTAATGGCATTTTGGTAATTATGGCAAAACTAATAAAGGTAGTTGCATTTTGGTAATTATTGTAAAAGTAATAAAGAAAGTGGCTTTTTCGTAATTAAGGGATTTTGACGGTCCAAACGACTGAAATGTAGTTATTTGAGGTAGTAAGAGTCCTCAAATGTTAGAGACCCAAATTGAGAAAAGTTTAGTTGGGTCCTAAAGTATTTAATAAAATTATTACTCGGTATCCGGTACGGGCAGTTTCGTAGTATGGAGAACATCAGTGCCCAAAAGCCCCAAAAAGGATTTTCATAGAAAATTAATTACGCAAAATCCAAGAAGAATTTTGAGAAACGGAAAAGGGCTGGAGTATTAGGGAAAATATAGAAATTTTCCATGCCTTTAAGTCAAATTGGCCGCCAGAAGCACGTTTTACGGTATTTCGCGTGAATTGAGGAATCCTGATGAGTTACGAGGAAAACCTGGGGACATTTTAGACTACGAAATGATTCCACCTAAGCAAGGAGGCATAGGGAATGGTGCCACATGGAAGAGAAATTCTCTGAAAAAGTAAAAAGAAAGCTATCCTGATAAAGGTTACTTTATGGAAATGCGTGCCACCAGATAAATTAACTGGATAGACAGGGAGCCGGTCAGCCCAACCAAGACTTGGAAGGCAAGCTCAGAGTAATGATGACACTTTTTCACTCACCACAAGAGCTTAATCTCCTCCATTAAATATCAAACTTGGAGACCAAGTTTTAATCTCATCCATTTATCTTTCAAGAAGGCTTTTAAGTGGCTAAACCTCTCCATTTGCTCTCAAAAATTTCTTCCACTCTCTCCATCCATTTGGTCAGATTTTCTCTCCCTCCCAAGCTCCCAATACCATCACTTTGCTCTCAAGGTAATAAGTTTAAGCTTTCAAACCTTCATCTTTTCTCAAGCTTTGCAACCTTCTACTACCTTTCTCTTGGATTATTCCTTGAGTAAGCCTCCCTTTTATAAGATGATGGTTAGGGTTTCAAGAGATGAAAATAAAAAATGAAAGGTTTTAAAGGTAACAAAAGGTTGCAAGTTCTTCTTTAAGTAGTAAAGAGTGGTTTGATGTTGGTTGTTGGTTGTTTTGGTTGTTGAAAAAATTAATGGAAAGCTTAATAATATGGGGAGGTGCTGCCCAAATTTTGTTGGCCTAAAGGGAAGATGTATTTAAGTTGTATAATACATAAAAAGTGGTTGGAAAGCAAGAATATACATGTATATGAAAGGAAATGTTGAAAAATCCAAACTTCCCTCTTTTGGACATTTTTTCAAAAAATCAAAAGAAATAGAGGAAGTGTGATTTTGATGATTCTAATGCTTCCAATGGCTCCAAAATGAAGTTTTGTGTAGAGTAAAAATAAGAAAGGGATTTAAGAAGCATTAAGGATGATAAAAGGCAAGTCTTGAACTTGTAAGGGTCTTGAAAATGCAAGAGGAAGCTTTATTGCGTTTTGCAAGTTTTTTTGCATTATGATGATTGGATATTCATGTGGATATTATGGCATGATCTTTAGGAAGTTGAGACCTTCAAGAGTACATTTGGAAGGTTATTCAAGGGAGCCCTAAAGTAAATGAGAAAAGGCTAAGATCTTGAGGTAGTAAGACTACTAACTCTTCTAAACCATTTTTGAACTTGTGAATGGTGCATTATTCTATGATTATCAAATTGTTGTTTTGTGTATGATATGTGACCTTGATTACTATGGCCATATGCATGATAAGGTTATGTTTGAATATGTCACATGTACCTTGATCATACACACATCTTGAAAAGTATTACATGCACGTTCACAAGTTTTGTTAGTTAGTTTTGCTATTGGGATTTTCAAAAATCTTATGATTCCACAACTAACCATTAGGTGCAAGCTCAAGTAAGGGTAAGAATGAGGTTATTGATGGATGAAGATGATGTATTTGCTTGAGTGAATTCGGTGTAAATATTATGATTGATAAGCTTTACCTACAAGTTGTAGTTTGTAATCCATAAACCTCCACATGAAGAAGTAAGTGAATATGTGATGATGCATGCATGGATATGGGTTAGATGTGCTAAAGAATGGTAAGAAGTAATCATGCATGATGAGAGGTTGGTTTATGAACCAAAAGAAGTTTTGGTGATTTTTAAGAAAAAGTTAGATTTCAAAGCTTAAGGGTTTCAAAGGCCCTAGAAACTGACCTGCTTCACGTGCAAATGAAAAATAGCAAACGCCCTCCAATTAAGCTGAAACTTTCCAGTTAAATGCTACATATCCTAAGCTTTAAAAGTATATAAAGGTTTTAAAATTTGGATGTGTACATTAAGAGATATGATTTTCTAAAGTTTAAGGTAAAAACTGGAAAACTGGACAATGACCATTTGAGCAGCATGGGTTTTTAGAATAAACAGATTCAAATGGGAACTTTCAAGCCAATGAGTACTGCCCCCCACCCATATATCACTCAATAAGCTAAATTTAGAAATTGAAACCACTCAATTTTGATTTTTCTAGAATTAATTATGAATTTTCAAAGTTGGGCCATAAATCTGGAAAATGGACCACTGAACAGTAACGTTTTTTCGTTTTTGAAAATCCAAGTTCACATAAAAAGCCCAATTTGAGTTATTTAAGGCCCAAGAGTGGTTCATAAGTGATATAATATGAGGATATGGGGGAAAATAGGAGGTGTTACACAGAGCATTAAAGCTAAGTGTAATGGAAACAAAACTCTTTTTAATGGACCAATCTTCTTCAACAAACACTTACTTCTTGTCAGAACTCCAACGACTATTCTTTCTCTTTCAACAAACAAATATTGTCAAAATAGATTAAGTTTAAAAACATAGCATAATAGCGACAGTGTAACAAAAAATACGATGCTACTCTCTAACGGATATATTTTGCCAACATTAATAAATAGGAGGAAGTAAACAGTAGAGAACGAAGAGATGAAATATATGAAGTCAACAAACAAAAAACAGAGAGTGTAGATTAGTGGAAATCACACAACAACTTTAGGACTATGGTATTATACTTCTTCATGAGCTTCATTGTCAATACAATCCGCTTCATAGAGTGAAGCATTTTCCAAATGTAATCATCCCAACCTTTAAGAGTAACTTAGGATAGACCTGACTGAAACAGAGTGTAACCTTACAGATGGTAAGGGGGAGTGATTGTAAAGGTTCTCAAGTACCTACGTTACAAACTTGAGTGGATTTCATAAACCTTGGAAAAGTTTATGGGGTTTCTCAAGTACCAACCATTACAAACTTGAGTGGGCTTAATATATGCGTAGAATATGGGGTTCTCAAGTACCCACTGTTACAAACTTGAATTAGATTTTGCAGGTCTCTGTATTGAACTTGTGGTTGTAATGGTCTTCTAGGTACCTGGATTAAACTTAGGAGTTATAGTGGATTGTAAATCTCAGAGGTGTCTCAGGACTGGATGTAGGTTAAAGAGGGTCGAACCAGGATAAAGAGCTTGTCTCACGTATCGGTGACAGGTATTGAAGATGGTGAGGAAGGCTCCGATGTCCCAGTCCCTGATCGAGAGGTGCTCCATTTAGGCCAATCTAAGGGTTGCTTCATTCTTTGGCCGAAAAATCTCATTTCTACACCTACAACACCTCACGAGGTAGTAGCCACCTTATGATCTTACTAAATTTTTTTGGGCATTATATTTATAATATGTATTCTCTACTTTACTAGGACCCAGAAGAAGCTGCAAAATTCCCATCCTTGTCACAGCTGCGGTAGCTACGAAAAAAAATTTACATCCGTGACCATACAGATGGTTGATGGAATTGTTGGTCGTGGTGTAACGTATGAATTCAGTATCGACAAGGATGATTTGAAACAATTCCTATCTCTAGATGACCTCAATATATCATGGATTCAATCTGCAATCTTGTAAGTTTTTTATATTCCTATCTTCAATTGATGATACCATTTTTTTAGGTTTTATGTAATTTAATATTTCCTTTGTTATTGAACTTTTTAATAGGACCTTGCACATTATTTACGTCGAATTTTCTAAAGATGATTTGTATGGATTTTTATGTCCTGTGAATACAACGAAGAGTTACAATTCTGTAGAAAATTGGGTGCATTACGTTGGGAGCACAATACGAGCAGACGTTAATCCAAAGATGTGTTACCTAGCACCAATAATTGAAAGGTATGAAATTATATTAATCCCTTTAACACATTTAGCATAATTGGTAATAATTAACTTATTTTGCTAACTTCATTTTATGTATATGTGCTGTTGTAGTTGTTATTGGAGTCTCTGTGTTGTCTGCCCCCTCATGAATACTGTGTATTGGTTTGATCCGTTGCCTGGTAGAAAGGCAGGGAAAGAGCAAAAATACGTTTTTGATACGTAAGATTTTGTATTTCTAAATTATTGCTTTTAACAATGTTTAGAAATGTTTTTTCATATGTAATTACTATCAATTCAATCACAGCGCACTCAAGACATATCGAATAATGGGTGGTAAACGTGAAGGTATAAATAAAAATACACAGTGGTGTTATCCAAAAGTAAGTACTTTGACTTTAAGTTCTTTCATTTAATGTTATTTTATCTTTTTATACTTTTTGACAACTTTTTTATCTTTAGTGCCCTTGACAATCGGGCAATACTGAGTGCGGGTATTATGTCGTCAGTTACATGTATAGGATCATTCAAAGCTGATTGACTAGAGATCTATAAGAGGTATTACGTAATTTATCAAATATTGATGAGTTAATCGTTTAGTTTGATGAATTTGGATTTGTTTTAATAATTGTTTTTAAATTTGTAGATTTTTTATAATGATGATGCTTACATGGCTGTTGACATTGATTTGATACGGGATTTGATGGCCAAACGTCTTATTGATTTGTAGATCATGCTTATTTCTTCAAGGTGAATGTATATAGTTTCAACCATTCATGTCGACTTGTATAGGGTTAATTAGATTGATGAATTGTATTACTCTGCAACAAATGTACAATGATATATTTGCTTAGTAAATGACAATGGTGACTGTATGATATTTGTTTATTCTGTCTAGACTTGATGAATTGTATGTCTCTGCCACAATGACCTTTGATTAGTTCCATGATATTTGTTTATTTTGTCTGGACTTGATTTGGTGTATAAAATGTAACTGTAAGCTAAATCAGGTGGGTTGATAAAATTGAAGAAATTTTTTTTAATTAAAATAGTATATACGACGCCCTAGATAGTGAAATGGACGCCGTAGGTGTGAGTTACGGTGCCCTACATTAAAATGTAGGGCGCCGTAGGATTGAAAAAATGGTGTCGTAGCTACATTGTAATGTAGGGCGCTGTAGCTCTCACCTACAGCGCCTCCCAACAAAAAGGGCGCCGTAAGCTCTAACTTTCTACTCCCCTCACATATACACCCCCAAGAAAGTGCGCCTATTATTTTAAAAATAGGGCGTAAAAGGTACCTTTTGTAGTAGTGTAAGTGCAAAGTAGCTTTTGATGAACTTAAAAAGAAGCTTGTTTTTGCACCTATTTTAATTGCCCCAAATTGGGAATTACCCTTTGAACTTTCTTACGATGCTTCAAATTATACCGTAGGGGTAATGCTTGGACAGAAAATTGATAAGGTTACCAGAGCTATAGCTTATACATCCAAGACATTAGACCTAGCTCAAATAAATTGTACCATAACTAAAAAAGAATTGTTCGCCGTTGTGTTTGCATTAGAAAAGTTTAGACCATATCTATTGGGCTCTCATATTATTGTTATCACTGAGCATGCAGCTGTTAAATACTTACTAAAAAAGTCTCAGTCAAGACCATGATTAATCAGATGGGCTTTACTCCTTCAAGAGTTCGATGTGGAAATTAAGGATAGACCGGGATCTGTGAATCAAGTGGCGGATCACCTAAGCCGATTACCAAATGATACCAGGGAAGTAGATCCCTCTGACTTAACTTGTGATTCGTTTCCTAATTCTCTTCTATGTGCTATAATTGTTAGGGAGCTGTGGTATGCCAATGTTGTCAATTATTTAGTTACTAGATTTACCCCACCATTTATGACTTCACCTCATGCGTTAAAGCTCAAAAGTGAGTCCAGGCATTACATATGGGACACACCTCATTTCTGGAGGATGTGTAGCAATCAAGTAATAAGGAAATGTGTACTAGATGAGGAATTTGAGCCTATCATTTCGGCTTGCCATTCTATGGTTTGCGTAGAGCATTTTAGTGCAAGGAGGACATCAAGAAAGGTATTAGATTCAGGATTTTACTGGCCTTCTTTATTTAAGGACTCATACTTATTCTGTCGCGCTTGCGATAGATGTCAACGCTTTGAGGGATTAGGTAAACGTAATGAAATGCCTCAACAACCGTTGCTATTCTGCTAAATTTTTTATGTTTGGGGTATTGATTTTATGGGACCTTTTCCATCATCCTTTGGATTTGTGTATATACTCTTAGCTGTAGATTATGTGTCCAAATGGATCAAAGTAATTCCTACTAGAAAAGATGATGCCCTAACTGTATTAAAATTTGTCAAGTCAAATATTTTCTGTAGGTTTGGGATTCCCAAAGCCATAGTAAGTGATAGGGGCACCCACTTTTGTAATAGAGTTATGAGTAAACTGCTTTTAAAGTTTGGTATCAATCATAAAATCTCCACCGCCTATCATCCACAAACCAATGGTCAAGCCAAAGTGTCAAATAGAGAGGTGAAGCGCATTCTAGAGAAGATAGTGAAACCATCGAAAAAGGACTAGAGCCTACGTCTGGAAGAAGCACTATGGGCCTACAGAATGGCCTATAAATCACTGATTAGGATGTCACCATACCGATTGGTATTCAGCAAAATCATGCCATCTTCCGGTGGAGTTGGAGCATAAAGCATATTGGGCGGTTAAACAGTGTAACATGGACATGGAAGCTCTTGGAAATGAAAGAAAGCTACAAATGCAGGAAATGGAAGAATTACG
>JANTPZ010098331.1:0-16861 GCA_025593235.1 Vachellia pachyceras
AAGTGTTCTTCAAGTGATTGAGATGTGAAAATGGGAGTTGCAAGCTCGAAAGCGGAGAAAAATGAAGCCTTGCGTCTCTGTAGGGAACGAAAGCGATTTATCAAACGAGCAATGGATTCAAGATATGATCTCGTTGCTGCTCATGTATCTTACACACAATCTCTCCGAAATGTCGGAATCGCTCTTCGCCGTTTCGCTGAGGCCGAGGTTTTGATTGAGTCGTCTCTCTCGATTTCCGACAAAACCCCATCTCAATCCACATACCCTTCTCCTTCACCTTCTCAAACTGTTGATGTTTCAGACTCACCATTGCACAACGAGAGCCCTCTTACGCCACCATCCATGGCTCGTTTGAGCTATATGATAGCAGGGGGTCCCACGGCTGTGACAGTTAGATTCAATCCCTCTATAAACTCTTACTTAGATGACGAATCCTCAGCATTTTCAATGCCGCCACCACCACCTCCTCCTGATTCAGAACCATCTTGGGATTTCTTTGACCCTGCTGAGGATTCTGAAAGCTTTAGATTTGTAGCACATGCAGCTGATTTCGGAGATTGCGAGGTTGGAAAGGCCACTGATTCTTCTACCATTGTAGCTACAGTACGAAACAACAACTATGGTGGACAATATGTTGAGTGTTCTGATCTTTCAGTTGCCTCAAGACGAGGGGTTGAAGGGTATCATCAAAAAAAGGTTCACAAAGAAGGGAAAGAGAGAGATTTAGGAGGTAATGCTAATGATGGTTTTGCTGAGACAGTGACAGACAAAGGCAAGGATGGTGTTTCAGAGAAGGAGAAGACCATGGATGGGAAAAATGTGTGCGAGGAAAGAGAGGACCCATCAGAGTTCATTACCCACAGAGCTAGAGATTTTCTTTCAAGCATAAAGGATATTGAGCATAAGTTCAATAGAGCTTCTGAATCTGGTAGGGATGTCTCGAGGATGTTAGAGGCAAATAAAATCAGGGTTCAATATTGTGAGGCTAAAGGTAATTAATGGCTTCTATATAAACGTGAGCTATCTCTGTTTTTTGCCAAGTGTTGTCCATGTTATTGAACTAACTATTAAGTGAAGCTAATTAGATGTTTCAAGATTTTGAATGAGTAATCTAATTGAAGCTTCTCCTGATAGGGAAGTCATCTACCTCGGCTTTGATGTCAGCTCTTCACCTTTGCTTGCGCAGAGGATCATCACTTCATTCCCAGGGTAAGTCTTTTTATTACTATAACTGTAAATCTGTATAAAAATAATAGGTTGACCTTTAAAACTTTACATTATCCGTGGTTTCGGTTGGCCATTTTCCTTGCCCGAGTGAGTTAAATATGTAAGCTGTTTATAATACTAAGTGGTAACTGCAAGGTCTCTTGTATAAAGCAAGACTCAGGTTGAATGATCTATTGTGATAAAAAGTTTATATGAAATGAACTTAAATTTAAGGTTTGCTTGATTTGTTAAACTTGAAGCTGTTGTCCTTGGAAGCATATATATAAAGATGTCTGTGTGGATGGTCTTATGCTATAAATGGACATTTAAAGTGTTTATTCAGAATCTCTGATAACCAAGAAGTTGATAGATTATGGTTATGTGGTAATGTTGAGCAATATTGATGTAAATGTTTTAACTTGGTAATGATTTTCTCTCTCACATTTTTCAAGTAATTATTACTTTCAGCTTGAACTTTGAGTTCACGGTCTTTTTTTGCCTACTGATGCACATTTAAATCTCAAAAGATAAACATATAAGAAGGACTAAAATGCAAATCTTTGTACAGATCCTGCTCAGAAAATAATTAGCTGGAAAAGGACAGCATCGACCAGGTCAACATCATCCAGAAATCCATTGGCTTCAGCATCGAAGGAAGATATTGATGATAGTGGAAGTGATTTCATTGAAGAATTCTGCATGATTGCTGGAAGCCATTCCTCCACCCTTGACAAACTCTATGCATGGGAGAGAAAACTCTACGATGAAGTAAAGGTATCATGTTAAAGGCACTTATTCGAATTCGAGACATGTTACTTACTGCTATCACTTGATCAACCTGAAATAGGTTGTTTTACCTAAACTAGATGTGCATCCCATGTGAAGTATAGAGTCAGAGAAACGTGTCACATTATTCATAATTTATAACCGCAAGTGTTGCTGCTTTCTAAGGATTTATAGGGAAAATCAGTCTTTTGGTCCTATAGTTTTGACTAGTTTGTAACTTAATTCTTGTATATTGATTCATTGTAACTCAGTCAATTTTTAAAACTAACTGAACTGCATTGAGATGATTGAGCTTTAATCAAGTTAAAACTATATAGACTGAATTACAATGAGTTAAACCTATAAGATAAAAAATTAATTTTCCCAATTTTATGTATTTTGCCTAAGCAACGACTTAAATTAAATTTAAGAGAGACATCAATCTTTTGGTATGCATTATCTTAAAGTATACATCAAAAGAGTCCCTCTCGCTGCCTTGAATAGTTATGCAATTTTGTGTGCTTTTGATTTTGACGAAGTAGTGCTCATTGAAGAACATGACCTTTTCCCTTTTATACCTCATACGCTGACTTGCTAGGCAAGTGAATTGCTCCAGAGAGTGTATGATCGTAAATGTGAGCAGCTGAGGCATCAATGTGCCAAAGATCAAGCTACTCATGTCATAGACAAAACCCGGTCTGTTGTGAAGGACTTGCATACTCGGATAAGAGTGGCCATCCGATCTGTTGATTCGATATCCAAGCGAATCGAGCGAATGAGGGATGAAGAGTTGCACCCTCAACTCGTGGAGCTTGTTCATGGGTAAGCATGCGAGGCATCCATTAAATTAGTATTGGCCATTTGTATTAGATTTTTAGTGAATTACATATATAGTAGGTTTAGTCAATTTGATAGGACTAACTTGAATGTTATATATCTTTACCTGTTTTTTTATCATTTAGTTGATTTAGTTCGGGTGAGACTTTTTCTTCATAATCTAATACATTTATTGTTGAAGCTTTATAAGTAATTGAGTTTGTTTGTTGAAGCGTTTGGAAAAACCAAACGCACGTTCAACAGTATTCTTTCGTTAAACGAGATAATCTCCTTTATATATTTACCTCGACTTGCGTAAAAGTATTTATGTACCGCGTTTCCAAACGGGTGTATTGACTTAAAATGTGCATGCAGATTGATCAGGATGTGGAAGGCCATGCTAGAGTGCCATCATGCGCAGTACATCACCATCTCTTTGGCGTATCATTCAAGAAGCTCGAGTGGATCCTTGCAAGGAGATGCACGCCGGGAGATCTTGACTCGATTGCTCGAAGAAATTGAGTGCTTTGGATTGAGCTTTGCCAACTGGATCAACAGCCACACTTCCTACATCGAATCTCTCAACGCCTGGCTTCAAAACTGCATACTACAACCTAGGACCAAGAGCCGAAGGCCTTTCTCACCACGCCGAGCTCTTGCTCCTCCCATATTTGTTCTCTGCCGAGATTGGTGTGCTGGGATCAAGTCTTTGCCTTCTGAGGAACTAAGCGATTCGATCAAAAGCTTCTTGTCCAATTTGCAGCAGCTGATAGAGCGGCACGATGGTGATAAGCAGCAGATTTCTTCAGGCCAAGGAAGCTATGAGGAAGCAGAGAGCAAAATGAAGGAGGAGGATGGTTATGATAATGAATCTGCAAATTTGTGCTGCGTACATACGAGCTTGAGCAAGGTTCTGGAGCGACTGACCAAATTTTCGGAGGCATCATTGAAGATGTATGAAGATATAAGGCAGAAGAATGAAGCTGCTCGAAATGCTTATTATAATATTTAAATCATGTTATTTTCTGAAAATATTTAATTTCATCATACAAAGTTGCTTCTCACTTGGCTTGCTTGTGATTAATACATGTAGAATCTATTTTAAAAAAACTAAAGGGGAAAAAAGAGGACTATCGTGTGAAGCTCCTGTACATGAAATCAGTGTTTGGGCTCTCTGTTTCCATAGCTGAATGTATTTTCATGTAAATCCTATTTTATCTTTGTATTTGTTATAAATATATTAATTATGTGGATGTCCATTGACTCTTCACTTCCTTCATCATTATTACCATATAGTCAGATTCATAAATAATCCGAAGAGTCTCAATGTATATTCATCTATATTTATTATACTATTCATTGTAAGTGACTTCTAAAGGTCATTATTAGATACCTATAAATAATACATATGTACATGATATTGTGGATGGATAGAACATAGAAAGTGAAGAAGAATCGCTCTCCTATTTTCTTTCCTATTCACTTATCCTCTTATTTCTTATATCAAAATCTCTTACTTTTATAACAGTATTAAAGTTTTTTGGGCTCTGTTTTCATAATCGGTTCCACAATTGAATATATTTAATCCATTTTTTTAATAGGCAACTAATTGAGTTAGATTTCAGACATATTGAAGTGTTTGATATATGTAAATGAAATATTCTTCATATCGGCAAAGCATAAGTAACTACTGAAATAATGGTATGTAAGAGATATAATGATTATTACCTATTTTATTTTTTTAATTAACATTGTAGTACTAATAAATGGTCCCACAAACCATAAAAGTTAGAGGGAATTACTATGAAGTCTAAGAAACAAGATTTATTACCTAAAAATCCAAAAACAACTGAACACAATATATAAGTTTCAACTTATGAAATAATAACTAAAGTATAAATAATTATTTAACTTTGTGCTAATCCCATGTATCATCCACGCTTTCTTTATTTTTTTAATGCCAAGTGTATTAAAATAAAGATAAAGAAAAACCAGAAGACAGAAAATCAATTATCTGTAGAAAGGATTATAAAGGCAAGTGCAAATACTATGGGAAGTGGGATTTGAGAGAATGATAGATATATAAACTTTGCCTTGAAACTGGAAGATGATGTCCACGTGGGATCTTATGTGTTGACACGTCACCCAACTATGTGTATATGTAATATCCTTGGCCAATCATCAACCAGTTATTCAAATAAGAACTCATGAAGCTATCTTATCAGCAGCATCAGTTAATTTAATTGGCCTATCATTTTTTCTAATGAGTGATGCATTTTCATGAGTGGACACTAATAGTATGCATATTTGTTGACCAAACGTTTGGTGGGGAATGAATTAAGGTAAGCAAAGTATAAGAAGTTTAGTTATATCATAAAAGTGGAAGTCTTATGAGTTTAATATTTTAAAGATCATGGGTCAGGTGCTGAAGTTGATATATATACACATTTGTGTGTTTGTGTGAGTGCTTGTTCCAAAAAATACAGTTATTTGGAATTCTCTCCACTCCTAATAACGAACAATGACAATAACTCTACCACTACTTACACATAATTCATTACTTAATAATGAATGAATGGCCCCAATTTGATTTGAGGTTTGTATGCATGACTAAATAGTAAAATACAACAGAAGGAATTTGATTATTCTATTTGGTCAATAGGTAGTTGCCCCAGGCACAATGCTACCTGATTGAGGGCTTGTTTGGAAACCTACTCTGAAATCTATGTTTGATTTCAAAACTTAGGTTTTATTTCAAAACCGAGGTTTTGTCCAAACAAATTTTTTTTCCCAAAAGCTATTTTGGTTACAAAATCTCGGTTTGAAACCTAGGTTTTCTCTTTCCCACTTTTTTCTACTTTTTCATCTTTTCTCTTTCCTACCGTTTTCGTTCTTTCTCTTTTTTCTTTCTTACTTTTTTTCCTTCTTTATCTTTCCTCTTTCCTACTTTTTCTTTCTTCTCTTTCCTACTTTCCATTCTTTCTCTTTCCTCTTTCCTATTCCTTTTTGCCTCGGAATCCGTAAAAGCTAATAACTTCCCAAACATAAATCACTTTTCAAAATCTAGGTTTTGTCTCGAAATCTGCAAAAGCTATTTTCCAAAATCTATTCTTCAAAACTTAGGTTTTTTTTCAGAATCTGTAAAAGCTATTTTCAAAATCATATCCAAACAAGCTCTGAATGGGATGCTGGTAGTTATGTACTCAGAACCCTAATTCAGGAGATTCAAGATAAGTGAAACTTATTCGTGATATGTTTTGAGAAGAATTTGAACAAAAATTTAGTAGATTCAAAGTTAACAAATAAGTGGATGCAAAATAAACCACATGGTATTAATGTATACCTAATTTTCTAGAAGTTATGCAGTGCGGTTGAAACCACTGGCTCATACATAAGTCCGCCTGTGGATACTGGGATATTGGTTCAAACTCAGTATTGACATGTTTGTGTATGTGCATGTGTTTAAATTGTATAAACAAATTCAGTAGAAGAAACACAATTGAAAAAAAAGCTTCTTTTTTTTTTAACATTTACAAGATAAAACCACTCTCATGTTATCTTGTACAGTATGAAATCGCTCAAAAACAAGTTAATTCAAATGCTCACTTAGCTTAGCAGCTGATAGGGTCTCCGGGGGAGTTGTGTGTAAAGTGAGAATAGGAATGAGGGAAGGCATAAGAAAGCAGAGTGAAGTGAGGACGTCAAAAGTAGGGTGAGGCTTCCCTGTAAAGTGACGAGTCTGATGAATCAGTGAATATAATGACGCCTCGCCAACGTTGTTTCACGTGGCATATCACCCTTTTGACTTGCCTTCATTTCACATACACGTACATATTAACCCTATCAAAAATAGTACCACATGGTAAAAGAGCCAGTTGAGTTTCTTTTAGGAGATTAATTAATGAAATTATTCTGATTATAAAGAGTGAATTATTCTGATTCAGCTTTATCCACACTTGAGCCTATAATCTTAAAGTTTAAATCCGACACTTGTAAGACACTGCACTTCTTCACTCCTTATCATTATTTTTTTTCCTTTTTGCCTTACCACATATCTCACTCTTGATAAAACCACACCACTCTTCTTCCTTAATTCATAAGCTACATCTCATCCTTATTACTTTTAATTCAAAATGAATCATGAAGAAGATATTTGGTTTCTATGATTTGGTTTAACACACATAAGATGTTAAGTACAGTGCAATTAAATCAGGAAGAAAATTTGTAACACATCAACTAATTTTACCTATTTTTTTAAGATATCTTTGAATCTCAAAATAGGCTCAACCAAGGCCTAAGGTCCTAGACGTTTGTGCCACGGAATTTATGATAACGTTGACGTACACAAACATAAAACAGACAACACCCAAAGTTGACAATTTCAGTGCTCTGCACACTGCACACACATACCTGTATGTCGCCAGTTTCTTTTTTTACCAGTAAAACCACGACACGTGGAGAACTGGGTTTGGTTGGTTGGCCTAATTGACTAATAGACTCAACTAAATTTTATTAATTAACAGAAGAGGAAAGCGATTAAGTTAGCAGAGGAGAATGATTAGTGGATTACAATTAGCAGAGCAGAGCATTAGAGGATATAAATTGAGAAACTCTTGGCATCACGTAACACTTAAGAGAAGTCTCCATCTTCCTCTGCTTTCGATACAAGCTTTCTGCATATTTCAGTTTCAGGTTTGATGGATCCTTACAGTGAAGAGCTGATGAAAACGCTCCAAGCTTTGAACCCTGCTTCATCTTCTTCCTCCATCAGGCTCAACCAGCTCACACCATCTCAGATTCAAGAGATTCAATCCCAAGTTCAAACCCAACAACACAAGTACAAGAGGACGCATCGTCATCGTCGTCAACATGTTGCTTCACCGTCACTCCAAAATTGTAAACCAACAAAACTGTACCGAGGAGTGAGGCAGAGACATTGGGGAAGATGGGTTGCAGAGATCCGACTGCCCAAGAACCGTACCCGACTCTGGCTCGGCACCTTCCATACTGCAGAGCAGGCTGCTTTGGCCTACGACAACGCGGCTTATAAGCTCAGGGGAGACCTCGCTCGGCTCAATTTCCCTCACTTGCGCCACCATGGAGCTCACGTAGTCGGCGAATTCGGTGATTACACACCTCTTCCCTCTGCTGTGCGCGCCAAGCTGCAAGCCATATGTGAAAGCTTAGCAGACAGTTCCCCGAAACAGGGGAATGCAGGGACGCCGCATCTCTCCAACTTAGCCTCATCGTCGTCCGATGAATCAGAGATTGCTTACTTGGATTTCTCGGATTCTAAAGTGCATGAAACAGAGTTTGTTAATTTGGACAAGTATCCTTCCATTGAGATTGATTGGTCTGCTATCTGAGACATGTCAAGGTTGAGTATATCTGTATGTACATGCAAGTATGTATGTGTTGTATTATGTTATTATGTCTTCCATCCTTAATATATAAGCAAGTTTCCTTTTGAGGGAAGACTGAATAAACCAGATACATGATTTAAACATGTATTTAGTGTTCTCAATCTCTCTAAAATTTCTTCCATCCTTAATATATGGTGCGTTGGAGTAGCATCTGCAATGGAATAACTTTTACATATGCGGAGGCCAGTGGAGCCAATATCAGAATTTCAATGAGTCATTTTTTTTTTTTGCCTTTTTGACATGTCAATGAGTCATATTGCCTATTGATTAATGGTGAAAGTTATCAGTTCCATGGAATGCTGGTGTTTTTTTTATTCTTGCCATGCCCAACATTCCTTCCACTTTGATTTTATTTCAGCATCAAGTGCTCCATTATTATGGCCTAGTTTCTCTATGATATATATATATATATATATTATATGGCAACAAACCCCTAGGAACTGAATTTAACTATAGCATAATCCCTGATGCCATTTTGTTCCAAGTTCAAGCAATTTCTGTGAGACTTTGCACTCACATATGTGCGTCCCATCATTTAATAAAAACATGATCTGGGTGGTCTCCACAAGTCAATTTCATATTTTTAATAGTAAACAGAATTATACTTCATTGCATTGCAGTTCATAGCTGAGTGTGAATGTGAAGTGAGCAAGAGAAGACACAAATCCTTCACTCCTTCTCATGTATGTATTTTTTTTTTTTGCCAAGCCTTCTCATGTATGTATAGTCCTATATACAATAATTATAAAAGTTGACTAAATTAGTTATTTGTTAAAATATGTATTAGTTTTTCTTTAAGAATTATACATTGAGGAAATAAAATATATTGAGATTTTATATTTAGAATCAAAGTAAACTTCTAAATTAGCTTATATATTTTAGAATAAGAAAAGCATTTCTAAAATACATCAATTTTACAATCTTGTAAGAGTTATTTTTTATTAAAGCACAAGTAATGGTAACAATCCTATTCGAAGTATCATTAGACACTAAATGTATGTATCTCTCTCAACAGGGATTCAAATTTTAATTTACCACATTGCGAGGGATTCATCCTTTATATTAAAGCCAATGTTATTAGTAAATCTAGGAAGAGTTATTGAATTGTCTGTGAGGTTGTTATCTGGATTGCTTCAAGTGAACATGCATCTTATTCATATCCCAATGGCCCATTTACCTTCATTTCAGAATACAACAATTATTTTAAATTTATCAAATTTATTTTCTTAGTTTCAAACTTCGTCAATGAACCATGTCAATTGCGTTTTTAATTCTATGAAGTATAATCGATAATAAGTTTAATTTATTTCTCCACAATCCTTATACAACTTTTCTATTTTAGTGGAATAAAACCAAATTAACAAAGTATTTATAGTTTACTTTGAGTAATGAACACTAAACCATATATTAAGGGCTGGTTTGGGAACAAGTTGCAAAACTTATATTTTGACCAAAAACTTAGATTTTATTCAAGTACAAATTTTTTTTAAAAAAGCTATTTTGGTTAATCTCGATTTGAAACTTAGGTTTTGAAACCTAGGTTTTTCTTTTTTATACTTTTTATTCATTTTCCTACTTTTTCATCTTTCCTCTTTCCTACTTTTTTCCTTATTTCTCTGTCATCTTTCCTACTTTTTTCCTTCTTTCTCTTTTCTTTTTCATAATTTTTCTTTCTTTTTCTTTCATCTCTTCTACTTTTTCTTTATTTCTCTTTCCTCTTTCCTACTTTTCATTTTTTCTCTTTCCTCTTTCCTACCTACGTTTTGCCTTGGAATCCATAAAAGCTAATAATTTTTCAAACATAAATTACTTTTCAAAACCTAGATTTTACCTTAAAATCCGTAAAATCTATTCTCTAAAATATAGATTTTACCTTAAAATTTGTAAAAGTTATTCTCAAAATTGATTTCGAACAAGCTCTTATTATTACGCACAATGAGGAACAATAGTTTCTCTATCATAAGGTGAAAAATGAAACGACAAAAGAAAATTCGCTTACCTTATGGAAGTTGTTAGAATGCATATTCAAATATAATTATATTGGCCAGGGGGAAAATAAAATTTATATTGATGTAATTTTACTCAATTTATAGTATTAAATCTAAATCTATGGTAGTTTCTTGATGTATTGTGTGTGAAGGGACGTGGAATTAAAACCGGAATGGGCCCAAGGCCCATTAGTAGAAGAAAACTAAGAGAACGGATTGGCCCCATATTGTGAGTTGAGCTCCCGTGGGTTGACTTTGTACTACTTTTGATTTTTAATATAAGAGTCATATAATTTTTTTAAAAATATTAAAAAGTAAAATAAATTACTTATTATAGTTTATCTTCAATAATACTTATATGTATTTTTAAAGTTATATATCAACTTACAAGTCAAACAAATTAATTTTAAGAAAAATAATCCATATCTATATAAGTTAATTAACTTTATTAATATATAAAAAAGTCAATTGACACTCCTATTAAGAGTAACAAGTAATATATTCTTTGTCGCCCACAAGTTTCACAGGCTGATAGTTGTCCCAATCATATAATATATAAGAACCAAGTGTTTGATTTAAACCAACGAGAATAAGATCTAATAGAAAAGATAGGTCACTCGCAACGTAACGATAGAAATATGAGTTCCTATGAGAAAAGCATCCACATTTAGCACACAATATTGACTTTAAAGAATTACCTCAAATGGTAGGATATCTAATTTCTGATTGTTCAATTTTTTTTATCAGAAACACTATTCAATATATAAAATAATTATATTTTCAGTTATTTGCCTAGTGTTTTACCATCACTTGATACTTATCAGTATTATAAGATCTAAGGACTGAGAAGCAGTACATATATCGATCAGTATCAAAGTTGAAAACTTTCAAAGATTGAATAATGTATTATTAAAGGTAGTAAACATAGAAGAAACAAATTGATAACTTATGACATTGCATTTCAAAACTCGACAAATCCAAATATTTTGTGCTAAATCTTCTGAATATATACTTCAGGGGCTTTATATCTGTCCTATTTTTATCCTGTTTGATCCGGTTCTTAATTCTAAGTTTTTCCTTCCTAAAAACGAAAAAAAAAACCCAAAAGAAAGATGTTGCAATTAATTGCTTGGTTACTAAATGAAACAAAAGTGATTATATAAATGTATATAGGAAATAAAACAAATGGTAATTCTGAATTATATATATGAAGTTGTTGTGGTCTAGAAGGCAATAATTAGGTAAGAGGACTACTGGCTCACGGTTCGTGGGGCACTCATCTTCATTAGTCGCTTTCTGTATAGTAGCAGCACTCATGAACACGTGTGTATATCATAAACATCACCACCATCACCACTTTGATTCTTAAATTATAGTGTTTTCATTTCAATTATATATATATATATATGTATGCCTCTTTTCAATCATGAACTCTACATTTCATTTGACAAAAAAGTTTAAGAACATGTGACAGTTCGAGCTTCTCGTAAGTATATATGATGATCTTATTTACACATCAGGCATGCCCTCCCAATTAATAAAGTGTTTTCACGGCTACTAGTCCACTACATTTTCCATTGTATCTTTAATATAAGATTTAATTTGAGGTTTGCTAAATTTTAGTTTAAATTAAGATTTCAATTCATTTCATCTTACAAATTTATAATCTTTTTCTTAATTATCCTTATTGATTAATCACATACAGTAAGGGGTTTTGATTGAACAATAGTCATGTTAAAAGATGATATTAAAAAAAAGAATTAATATAGCTAACTTCCTTTATCTATCTAAATTAGTTATTTAAGGATTCTTACACCTCAAAATAATCTCTCATATATCTTTAGTTGAAATATTGAAATCTTCGCATTTAAAAGTTAACCTGCTTACTAATATTGTATTAATTATCATACTATGTAAAAAAAATTATAGATTTTTAAAAAAATACCCCATGATATTTTATAGATGGTCAATATAATTTTTTATCCTCAAATATGCCTTTATTTTGATTTTGGCCTGTCAAATTTAAAACAATGATTTTTGGCCCATCTAGGTGCAAAATGATCCAAATTTTTATTAGATTATAAGAACAATTGTTTTAAATAAAATGAAATTTGATGGATTGGACTAAAACCAAAATAAGGGTAAACTTACTTGTTTGTGTGTGTGTTGGAAAGGTACGTTTGTATAAGTCAAAATAAACTCATATCACATACTTACCTTGTAGACTATACATCCCGTTGAAAAATTAGTTTCTACCATTAATTCAAATTGCGATAACTCTTTATAGATTCATGAGATCGCGCAGCGCCAAAATCATGTTGAAAAAAATTATCTGTGTGGCTTGTCACCATGTTTTGATTAGAATTCCAATTTTTTATTTCTATCAATCTAGTTTACTTATAATTTACATTTTTTTTTCTAAACATGAATATTATGTTATACATTTATATTCAAAGCATTGTCAGACACTAAATATAGACAAATCTTTCAATGAAAATTTAGACCTTAATTTGTTATATTGTAACAATCATTTCCACGAGATATAAACTTAATGAGAATTTATATTTACTTAGGTGTTTTCGTTCTACAATGAAGGATTTGGGGCATACATAAATGTCCAATGAAGTAACTCATTATACAGTCTCCTTTTAGATGAGATAGGAGCATTTTTTAATGAAAATTGTATTAAGTAACTCAAAAGAGAAAAAACATCTGCACAAAACACGACAGAACTAATCTGTTTGTGTGTTATCACATTCCCTCTCATTGTCTTCTCATATTATGACCTTCTTACCATCATGTAACTCTCTTTCCGAGTACAAAGGGACATATTATTACACATGCTTAACCTATACTTTATTCTCATTAGAGCCCCACTTATCTTGGGTTTGGGTCCTAATCCTCAAAGGACTGACTAGATATAACCCAACAATAAATAATCTCATATTTGTTTTTTGGTTTGCAAGATTAAACTCCCAAGAGATTCATAACTACTAAGTTAAGAAATGTACATCACAATTTTTTTTTTTGTTGTCTACCTAGTTCATCAGAGTTTTGTTCGACTAAATCCCGTGTTATGCGCCTGGTTGTAGTGAGTAAATATCCCATTAAGGATTTTTGCATACCTTGTCAAGACTCATTTTAAACGGAATCAAATCGCTTATCATTTAGATCAACCCCGTTAATAATGTATATCACAAATTTAGAAAATTACATTTAGGGGTGTTTACATGATAGGTCTTAATTGCCAATTGGTCTCCTGGTACTTGGATTGGGCTTCCGTCTGTGACTTGAAACCACGTCTGGGCTGGCCTTTTACATTCTTGATGACATTTCAGTTTCACAGGCTCTATTTGTTAAATATCACTAACAACAAATGTTGGTCTACTTGATAAATAATTAACTCAATTTTTAAGATCATGAGTTTAGATTTCACTGTCAACGTGAGAATATTGTTGAAAGTTGATCTATAAGTAGCTTAACACTCTCCAAGCTTAAAAGATGCCTTGACCCTAGTGAGCCGAGAACCATGTCACTTTATGGCACCAAAAGGAAATATCACTACACAATCATATAATAATAATATATGTATGTGAAAAGTTATTAATTGATAATCATGTATATGAATAGTTATATGATGAAAGAATCTTAAAAATATTAACCGTGAATGTGGTTTTAATTAAGACTTGGAGCTTCGTCAACTATCTATACTAAAAATTGTTAATGGATTCATAATCATTAGAGTCATAACTTTCCTGTGACCTTACAATTTCATGAATGATGAAAAATGAAAGTTATCTAATATTGGTTCATTATTTATAAATACACTATTCAACTGTTAAAAATGTTAAAACAATCATTGGTCTCTCAAATTTATTTTTATTTTAATTTTGGTCCTTCAAGTTGCATTTTATTAAAACGCTGGTCCCTATAATCTAATAAAATTTTGAATAATTATTTTCCCCTTAAGAGACCCAAACTAGGGTTAACTAACTTTTAGTCCTTCAAGTTTGCCTCAGTTTACGTTTTGATCCCTATAGCTTGAAAGTTGTTATTTTAGTCCCTATAGTTTACTCCATTTGAAAGCATTAGTCCCTATGGTTTCAAAAGACATCAATCACATTTTAACATAGTTAAAAATGCTGACAAAAAATTCCAAGTCAGCAATCCATCTAAGTGCACAGTCATCATTCAACATCAAAAAAACTAACAGCATTAGCAACATGTGAGTGTTTTTAACAGTGTTAAAATGTCACTGAGATCCTTTTGAAACTATAGAGACTAATGATTTTAGATGGAGTAAACTATAAGAAAAAAAACACAACTTTCAAACTATAGGGACCAAAACATAAACTAAAGCAAATTTGAAAGACTAAAAGTTAGTTTACCCCTAAAACTAAAATGAAGATAAACTTGAGGAATCAAGTGTTATATTCACCCTATTTAAAATGATTATATTTTCAACTATTTGATCATTGAATTTTATAAATAGAAGTTAGTCCCTAATGCTTTTTCTTCACATCATACCTATCAACATTACAAAAACTAAACAAAGAAATGACCATATATATTTAGACTTTCATATAGAAACTGAATCACTATTGCTTTTTTTTCTTTGGCCAGCTGAATCATGTATTTCTAAGCCTGAGAGAACGATACATACATATATTCGAGAATTGAATTCTGTATTTCTACAATTTAAAGATTGAATTGTCAAAGCACTTATCTTTAAGATGTAAAATTCTATTTAAAAAATGAAAAATAATCTATAATAAACTTTTTTAAGGAAGGAAGCTTCATAAGAAGAAACACATAAGGCGCATATCGTTATCATCATCAATGATTTAATAGAAAGGAGTTGAATTACTTGCAGTGGAGGTAATATCAAATACAAATGTGCTTTAATATAATTTGCTTCACAACTCAGCAAATCAACATGTTTTGTTTTGTTTCTCTGATTGGTAAGTAAAACTGACAATATACAGAATCAATATACAAAAATTGAAATAAAAACAAAGGTCATTCTCAAATGTGTGTGGGTGTGAAGTTGTTGTCATTTCATTCTCTAAAACTATAAATGGTTTTTGACCCAACAATTAGGTGAGAGAACTGACAAAAACTGAGTGATCAATATGATTCATGAGGCACTCATCCGATTAGTCGCTTTCTTAATTTGTTGCAACTCTCATGAATTATCAACGCGCCCACATTTTATAAATTATTATGTCCATTTGGGAACGCAGTAGATAAGTACTTTTACGTAAGTCGATGTAAATATGTGGAGGAAATTATCTTATTTTATGAAAAAGTACTGTTGAACGTGCTTTTTGGGAGTAAATAAGCTTTTTCAAACAAGCACGCTCAAAAAAAGGTTTCTCTTTTCAACCTTAAATTCAACATTTATTTTGACTAAAGTAAGTATCTTAATTGTAATTGATTTTTTTTTTTGCATGTGCAAAGCATGGCTAGTATATAATGGAAAGCTTAGCTTGGATCGCAACAAATATGTACCACAAATTAATCGCAATTTGAAAATAACGCTCCTATTATTACTTTATAGCGTTATGTCATGTCTTGATTAAACAATAAGAACAAAATTAATTAACAAAATCTAATTAAGATTCAGAGAATATAGGAGTGCTTCACGTTCATCTGATATGAAAAGTGGACTATATATTTTTAAGTATCTAACAATTAGAATCAGCATTGTGTATTTGTGTGGACAGTGAATTTTATATTTTATTCTCTGAAATATTTGCATAAGAATATTAATTTGTAGAACTTACTTGCATTTGTTTAATGATTCATTTTAGCAGGCGAAAATTCTGGAATTTAGTGGAGGAATAAAATCTTAGATATATCATGACGCCTCTCTTTTTTACCAAAGTGGCTTGAGGGGTATTCCAAGATGGAATTTTTAAGATTTGGAGAGCTTTAAAACATTACAATAATATAGATTGACGACATATATCTTGACGATTTGAAACCTTAAAATATTAAATAAATTCCAAAGCTAACTCACTTCTTGAACAACTTAGGGACACTCTTAAAGTTTAAAAAAAACAGCTAAATTTTCAAGTGTCGCTGTTACTGATCAAACTTCACAGTTCAAACCATATATTGCATCAATAATAATGATGATGTTTTTGATATAGTCAAAATCAATCAAGTCAGGTTTGAAAGTTAAATGGAAGAGAGATACGCAAAATTTGTGATCTTGGTGAAAAGAACAACACCAACCAAAAGAATCTATGGTCACAAATTTAAGAGAGATTTGGTTTTCCTAACCATGCATCCATAGAATGACTTTATTCCATGCCAACACATGCGTTTTAGACTTTGACATTTGAACGAGAGATCAGAATTAATTAATTGGTTAATTAATCATGCATGCGAGAGTTTAAGAATTTTCTAGAAATAAATTAATAATTAAAAGAGTAATAAAGTGAGATGCACTTTTTGAAAAAGGATGGAACAAAACGATGACTGAATTGCCTAACTACATTTAGGTTGGCGTAATTTTGACGACCATGAGTGAGTGTGAGTGAGTATTAATTCATAATAATAATAATAATAATCAAGGAGATTTATTGTAAGCTCCTAAAGAAGGAAATTATTTATGAAAATGTCCCAAGAGTTGTCAATGGCAGCTACTCCACTTGT
>JANTPZ010098333.1:0-11931 GCA_025593235.1 Vachellia pachyceras
CTAGAACCTTTTTTGCATGGATAAGTTACATCCATTATGTACCCAAGGGTTTTGAGATCTTTATCCTTTTAGGGCTTAGGAGATTAGCGAAGGAGATAATAACTATTTGGTATGAAAGTATTCCATACCATAATGCTATTGGAGTACTATTGTATTTTACTAATCACATGCATATCGACATATCATTTGCTATTAACCTAGCGATGGGAATGTGAGTTGGGGTACAAGTATTTTAGTGGGTAAACAAGAAGTGAATGGTGATGGAGAGTGACCTAGTGTTTGGATGAAATTTAGCCTGAAGCAGTCAACTAACTTGCAAGCCAATTATCATTCACAAAGTGATGGGACTAACTTTTCTCATTGAAATGTAGATTAAGGACCCCGGTAAACTCGGAGACTTGAAGAAAACTTCATCAGCTCATGTTTGTACCTCTGGAATCTAACCATTTTTTTTTTGTATTTGCTGCATTGGATCATGATTCTCTTTTCCAAGGCAAAAGCTAATATGAAACAATTTATTTGTTTAAATATTCAATGTATTTTTTTTTTTTTTCATATTTTTACTTATAATTAATTATATGTTACTCTCATTTCTTTTTTTTACCCATTTGATTTTGTCGCATCTATTTTTCGACTTATTCTTTCTCACTCATTATTTTCACAAATGAGAGTATTATCAAGAAAATACATTTTTTTCATATTATTTTCGTTTAGTTAATTGCAACCAACATTTTGATCTATATGATTTGGGTAGTTATTTATGAAAATCATGGAGGGGTATAATACTGAAAGACCTGCTAACTCGTTTGCAAATTTTTATATTAAGGATAAGAAGTATTTATCAAGGATTATTTGTAGAAAATAGAAAAGCAAGAGTGCAGCGCCTGAAATCGTTAATGAACATGAACGTGAGAAGACAAGAACTGAGAAGCATTCCTAGCATCCGCTGATGATAAAGATACAAGCCCATGGTACGCTCATCAATGACGAGGGCATATGCTGATTAATGACGGCACTCAATCATGTAGGTTGGAATTTATTTTTTTACCCTAAATCTATGAATCGCAAGTGATTAATGATGTTTTCACAATGTCTGTGAAGTTATTATTACACACTTTTTGAATTAAAAAAATGCATCAATGAAAATAAAAAGATAATACATAAACCTTTATTTCTTACAACAAAGGCATCAAAGTTTGAAAAAAAAAAAGAAATATATAGTCGTCTTAATCCACTTTAGTATGTCTATTACTTTTACTGATTATTCCAAGAGTTGATAGTTCCGTAAATTACTTCAAGGACATAGATAGCATGTCATGCTTAGCTAGTTTGTGTGTAGCAAATATTACAAACGGGTCTAAGTTGTCTACCAAAATTTTTACTTGACCACAGTTATGAATATTAATTGTTATTTTTCACGTGATAATTTAATATATACAATTAAAGTTAAATTAACAATATAACAAGATAATTACAACCACTTTGACCCTAGTCACGAGCTAGTGTCTTTTTTGCTGGTTCAGTGGCTGCTCCAATTTAGATGATAGACTCTGATTTTGTATTCAAATCATAGATTGCCCACAGGAGTGAACTTTGAAGGGTCATAGAAGAGGGAATCTTGTGATTGTTCTCTCCTTCTCTGGCCTAATATTGATTCCAAACACTACCATCCCCCTCTTCTTAGGGGCACCTATGCAATTGTAATAAATCTGCCAGCAACAAACAAGAGGTATGCATTAGCAAACGAGTCATGCGCCAGTTTGGTGGCACAAACTTTAACTTTTCCATTTAAAACACATCAACTGATTCCAATAATATTATAACTAGCTTCGTTCCAAATGACCATCTGACTTTCATTTCAATATAATCATGGTCAAGCCCTTAAGAACAGCGAGCCACTTACTGCACAATGTCTACAGCTGACCAACAAAAGTGGTAAGTTTGGTTATAACTTATGAGATCAAAGACTTTGTTAGAATCACATTTTTCATCAAATTACTAACACATTCTTCCAGAATTACACAGTTCTTTCCAAAATGTTTTCCAGATTTAAGGTTCGTGTAATTTATTCTCCCAGCCGAAGGAGCTAGCGGTGCAAGTGTCTGAAGCATGCAAGTTTCAAGCCAATTAGATTCAGTCTTCATTGTCACAACTCACAAGTCATTGGTGGTTTCAAAGATTAAATTCATAATTCTACTGCCTGTATGTCGAACTTATTTATACCCAAGGGTTTAGAGAATCAATATATTTTTTACGTGAAGCATCAATATATTACCTGAAATAAAAATATCACATTCCCAACTTTCTTGAAGTGAGCTTGTCCCCATAAAGAGTGACTTTCCAGCAATCAACACTGATTACAAATACCGAAATCTTTTTAGGAACAACTGCAAGATGACAAACAGAAAGAAAGGGAAATGTTAGAATTAAATGTAATTAATAAGCTGAACTGTATATACATCAGTCCCACAATGCTCGATTTTCATGTTGATTTTTTCCTTGCTACAAAAATAGTAAATCATAATGTATCAAAAAAAAAAATAGTAAATCATAATCGTATCTCTAGCCCTTTTCAGTAGCTTCCACCTCTTCAGTCACTTCAGCTGAAAATAATCACCTCAACGTTGTAGAACGTAATCTTATATATTGAGCAATATCATTTTGTGTGGGGACTGTTGGAGCTTTTCCATTTATAATTCATAGGGTATAGAAAAAAATGTCAGGTCAAATAAAATATCTGAGTATTGGTAGTTTAATAATTTTAAAGTCAATAGTTGAGGTACTATAGTAATGGCAGTCAAGATCAATCTTGTCCATGCATTGCAGTAGAGACAAACACAATTTTAGATTTTCTACCACCGTAAGCAATAAATGTGATCTTAGCACTTCTGGTCCTCAAACATCACTCATCGAAGAGAACATTTCTATCTAAGCAAACATTTTCATATTAGGGTTAATCTCAAAAATTTGTTTTCTAAGCTAACGAGTCACATTTCATTTGAATCCACAGCACTACTGATCTACTATATACATTGACAGTTTACAATTGACCTAGAATCCTGATTAAATCATGTTAAATTTTTTAAATGAAGGGAAAATTAGCCGAAAGTGTAAACCACACATAGGAACAAACGATCAAATGAAAGGAAAGCATAAGTAAATTTGTTTCCATTATGTAAGGAACACAAAAGATAGAAATGCTTTGACAAGATTCAAAAATGGGAAATTGTGTTCACAATTGAGAAAGTTGCATAGCTTGCGATGCAACCAACATCTAGATGTGTGATAGATCTAAGAAGGATATTATTGAGTCAATACAATCTTTGTTCCATCAAGTTTGCCCTCATTTTGTTTTGGTCCCTTAAATTTAAAGCCAACTATTATTGCACTGAAAAAAGAATCTGAATACATCAAGCTAGTTACAAAGATCGCAACCCTTGAGAATGAAAGAATTCCAAGGAAACGTAATAGAAGAGGAAAACTATTCGTTCAAAAAAATTTCAATGATAAGAATTAGCTAAGAACATTAATCAGCCAGCACTCCTCCTATGACAAAATATTACCAACATATTGCCCTCTTCACATGAGGCAGCTGTAAAGCTGATCTAGAGCATACAAAAAAGGGCAAGAGCATGTTTGGATCTCAGTTAGGTTTTGTCCAAGTACAAAAGTTTTTTAAAAAAAACTATTTTGGATACAAAACCTTGGTTTGAAACCTAGGTTTTAAAAAATCTATTTTCTTGTCAAATCACACTCTTTTTTCTAATAAATTTTCTCTTTCATATTTTTTCTCTCTTTCTTCTTTCCTACTTTTTGCCTCTAACTCCGTAAAAGCCAATAGCTTACCAAACATAATCACCTTTCAAAGTCTATGTTTTGCCTCGGAATCCGTAAAAGCTATTCTCCCAAAATCTATTATCCAAAACTTAGGTTTTTCTTTAAACTCCGTAAAAGCTATTCTCAACCAGACTTCAAGGCACAAAAATGTTGGCTTGCCATATTAAAACATCAACAAGGAGACTTCAAAACAAGACTGCTTAAATAATGTATCAAACACCAATACAATAGTAGGTTAAGAGCATTGCTAAGAGAAGGTGAACAAGGTGGTATAATGAAAAGGAGTGGAGAGAAGCAAAACTCGAGAAAAGCACCACTGGGATGATGCGAAGTAGGAGTATGAAGTCAAAGAAAAGTGCCACCATTATGACGCATGATGAGAATAGTAGGCAGAATGATATGCAACCAAAGACAAATGGTCATAGCAATGCTCAATAGAAAATAGACAAAGAACAACCAACATAAATGGCCAGAGGATTATTAAAGAAGTAATTGAAGTTTCGGTTTTTTAAAAAAATGGTTAGCGCAGAAAAACCCCTGGAGTTGGGAAAGACCAAAGAATCACTCAACAAGTTGCTGTCACTGGAGATAGTGGCAGGAAATATGCCAGATAAGTGAACATAGAGCTGCCAGAAATGGGGGCTCAAAGGCCAAAACTCCCGCAAGTAATTCAGCAAGGCCCTGACCAAACCACAAACTGTTGTTGGCTCTCTTTGGTCTTTCCCTTAGGATGCAAAAGAATAAAACATAGAAAGTTGAAAACTTTGGAAAGCCTAGAAATGCAAGGTCTGTGCTACATGTATTCATAACAGAGTGAAGGTTCGAAAACTTAACATACAACCAGTGTGAGGCTTATACAGCAAAACTAATAAATAAGAAAGAAATAAAAGGCTTGTATTACATTTTATGTGCGAATGAGATGCATCAGTTGAGTTCAAGATAGAACTCAAAATAGTGTAAGGATTATCTTGAAATCTGTTATTCTCTGTAATTATCCCGAATGCTTCTGCTGTTTCACGGATCACAATGCCGCAAACTCCAGTAAAAGAAGTTACTTTACACTCCACAACTGCAAAGCACAAACGGAAGCACTAAAGGGAGTGACATTCGATAGATAAAAATATATCTGCAGTGGATGTGGAGGCTGAGATGATATTGCTCAAAATTTTACCATCCAAAAAAAAATATCTGTTTTAGTAAAATACTAAGATTAAACAAGTTGATCCACCAAGCAGGAGTTATGGCAATCAAAAAGAAAATAAGAGAAATGATTTTTTCATAAAAGATTTTTTTTGACAATTTAAATCTTAACATAGCTTTAAAGGTGTAAAATACTTTAATATATTCAGCACAAGTTCTAACAACTAATTATTTGTTCAGGATTTATAGGCTATGAAATTGCCCGCAGGTCTAAGCAGTGACAAAATCCATAGCTCAATACTTCATTTTCAGGCTAAAATCCATTCTAATATGAAATACTCTTTTTTTTTTTGGGGGAGGGGGGTTTGCCCCAAGGTTTTGAACTTAATCGTGAACATTAGCGGTTTTAAAGACAATATAGGTCTTGATATGTCTTAGCTCTTCCGCAAAAATAATTTTCATCCATCTTTTGATGTACATTGAAGGCATATGTACATACTAACACCTAAGAAGCTTCTGGGAGAATGACTATTATCGTCGATCAGTCACAACATAACTTACCATTAACAGAGCACCATGATAAATTTAGAAAGATATTGACATGTTTAAATAAGAAATAAACAGGATAATGTATTTTAGCATATTTTGGCATTTCTGATTAGTGCAATTAAAAGTAATATTCCAAAGCAAAATAAGCATGGCAAAATAAGTTTTTTAAAACCTAAAATGGTAGCACCATGTAGATCTGCATCAAGAAGACATTGAGCCAATTGATTCTTCCTGAAAGAATGACCACGTTCACAGTTACAAGAGAGTAATCATAAGTTTTAGGATTTGTGCATACGAAATCAGTTAAAGATGAAAATAGAAAGAACTACCCAGTAGCATTAAGAAGTTGTTGCATGTAACCTTTCCATAATTCATGCATTGGCCTGAAATTATCAAATCTGTAATTCAAGTGGACAGTAATTAGAGAATGATGATCGTCATCATCGGTTGTTGAAGTGATTATTTGTACTCAGTCGGAAACTAGAAGCAACATAAAAGGAAATTGAAAAGTATCTATGAAACACCATGGACACAACATTCCACAATTACAGCTCTAAGGCTATACTAAAAACTAAAAGGGATGATGCAAGTTAGAAAAGATAAACTTACAAACAGAGCTCTCGAGGAAGATCCAACGTTCCATGCTTTTTATGCTGCTTCATAGACATGTGTTTCTTGGATCGTTTTGAATGAACTTGCAAAGCTCTAGTGCGAGAACCAGAAGACGCCCCACATCTTTGCACAAGATTATCAAGAAGGATCCAGTTATCAATTTTCATGCTTCTTGATCCTTGCATGTACTTTGGAGCTGAATCTCCCTTTTGAAGAAGCTCATGTAATATGCTACTTACTGAACTTTGTCTCCCAGAAGAAAACTGCATGAACTAGGTCAAAAAAAAAAAAAGAACAAAAAGGGAAGCGGTGGTTCATTTTTGACATATGAAGAAAAAAAATTCCAAAATTCTAGCTGCCAGAAGGATAATATACGGCCACTTCATTTTTTTTTTTTGGGGTTTTTGTTTTTGGGGGGGGGGGGGGTTGTATTGTTTGCATTATCCAGGGGTATAAAGATATAGAGGCTTCAATATCTTTGGTTTAGCCCTAACTCTTGAACTAAAATTTACCAGCTTTTTCAAATATATGAAAGGTAATAATTAAATTGACAATTAAATTTCCCATAAATAATTATCTATCACATTCAAAGAAGATAAAAGTTAACTACTTACTACACAATGTTATATGGTGAAACTTTGAAAACTTGAATAGAAGTTTGTAATAAATTGTTTGAATTGCTTTTCTTAACCTTGACACAAGGGTTCAAAGCAAAAATAATACCTCTTCTTTAGTTGCTAAGAGATTTTCATGTACAGTTTGAGAGAGTGGTGCATAAGTTGGACCATCTTCTTCACTGCCTGCAAAGAACTACAAGTTTCTTTTGGTCTATACAAATAAAAAAGCTCTAGAATATATGTAGACACACTGAAACACACACAAACAGGAGTATACATGTGGGTGTGTCTATTTACATGCAGATATATAGTTTGTGCGTGCGTGTGTGAAGGTAGCATTGTATAGTTTGTCTAGTACCTTGCAAAGAAGCCTGGCCAGAGAAAGTGAAATTCCCTAAAAGACCAAGATTATGCTAACTATTAAATGAACAACCCAGAATAAAATCCCAAAATTTTTGCCACCATAGCAAGATGCAGATGTATCATATGAAATACACTGAGAATATAACTTCGAACACACAAAAACTATACATAATGAAAGCCAATTATGTGCTAAGAAACTTATGCAATGGATTTCAATTCATGATCACAATATTAAATTCATCATAAACACAAGGAATAAAATATCTGACATTTTGTAAGTGGCATCTTTAGTCCAATGGGAAAAACTATATATTACAGCTCTCTGGGATACCAAAAGTAGTCATATAAATAATAAAGTAGAATATGGGCTTTTCTCCATTTTGGGAGATATAAACCTACATCACCTTCAATTTTTAAATGACAAAACTACCAGATAATCTTAACATGTGCATTTAAGCATGGAAGCAGCACATATATTATGATGACGAGGGAAGTTCAATCAAATGTAAGTGCTTAACTTCAAATAAAGTGAGGTTGATACAACATAGTCATAAGGAGTGCACCAAGATTATATTCAAAATGTTTAATAAAAATAGGCGGAACATTGCAAAGAGGGAAAAAAAACATAAAAACTAAAAGTTGAATTACCTTTCTTGGAAGATGAGCTCAAGGGAGGAGTGTTTGATGGACCACGTATAAGCAATGAAGAGTCAGTGGAGGTATAACTTACAGTATGATGTTGTTTCCCATCACCTTTTATACTCGTTTTGTTTTTCTTTTGTTGTGTGAGAAGCTCCGCTTTTGCAACAGCAAATCCCCTCTCCAATGCCTCCAATGTCCGTTTCCTTGAGTCTTGAATGCTTGACTCTGCAGCCATAGACACCCTTCTTGCTATATGAAGAAGAATGAAAGCAACATTAATATGTAAACAAAATAAATTTGAAGCAGTCAAGGAGCCACGTATCGTCAGAAAAACTTGCACCAGTAATGCAACATATAGGATTATACTATCAAACTCTAAACACACTGATAGCACATACGTAGGTAAGTACGTACGTAGGTAGGCACGCCTGCGCACAACCTAAAAAAGGAAAAAAGCCGTTAAACTCTTAATAAATAGCATCTTTCCCATTTATTTCCTTGAGAATAAAAAATTATCCATCCAATAAAAGAGAAAAGTGAATAGCAGAAGACCAAAAAATCCTACTAAAGAACTCGAGGTAATATAATCTGAAGAGTACAATATGAACGATAAATGCAGCACCAAAACATTTTTAAAAAAATAAAATAATAAAAGAATGTGGAAAGATATCCTTATGATATGGTGTTTGGGAAACAGTCATGTATTACATCAGACTAAAACCATTTTGCCTCCAGTCTGCCTTATGCTCAAGCTATCATCTAACTTGGTAAAAAATCCAATTACTAATTTATGTCTGATAAAGTCCAATATCGATTGATGCATCAATGCATGTGGGCTTTAATCCTTTTTCCTCTATTCTAGATTATAAGTTATTTATTAATTATGACTGAAGAACAGAAAAAACAGCATAGAACAAGTTCAGTGAAATTCAGATTCATCATTCCAATTAAAAAAAAAATCATCAAATGAATTTGAGTTTTAAGCAAAACAGTTTAGAATGAAATTTTAACTCCAAGATGCATAATGTTCTGTAATATAGAAAACTCAAGTTCACTATAAGTTTACAATTGAGATTAGCAACAAACATCAGCAATAGAAATTAAATGAACTTATGAGTAAGCAACACTATGTTTCCTTGTCTTTTTTCTTTTTATCACCGAATTATTCAATTTATGAACCACTAAGACAGAAATTCAATAGTAATGAGTAGCAAAAGACAATTTTTCTACTTCTAGAAGCTCTTCCCTCCATAACTTAATCTCAAAATATTTCCTGGTTGATTTACAAGTCCAAGTTTTGTGATGATTTCTCAATCTTCACAATGACATGCATACCCATAAAGGCGATGCAGTTCAAACATTCAGTATTTAGAGAGCTGTCTGAAGCGTGAGGGTTACAGAGATAAAATAAAATAAAATCAATGACAGAAATTATGACCACATTATAAACGAAGATTTGAAAATATAGATGTTCAACTGGTATGAATTTGAAGAAGGAATAATTTGACGGGCAAATCCCAAGTTATTGACGAAGTGGATTGAGCAGGAACAGGGAAAAAAATCTTAATTCCTAGATAACCTTTTATAATATGAACTTATAACACTGCCCGTTAGCCATGTACTGCATAATTTCCTCACAGAGCTCCCAATCAGAAAGAAACAAAACTCAAGGAACCAAAGCAATACTGTGTCATTGAATCTTTCCCATAACTTCCATTTTCCAATACTTTAAGTTACTCTCTATTTCAAAAAGAATATAGCAAGAGTTGAACAGAAGGATCTTGGAAATTCCATGAATATTTGCAGCTACAATGATTCTATGGTTCTTTAGATATGATTGGACAGAATGCTGAAATGAAAAGTTAAAATCAACTAAAAAAATTCCTTAATAATCCAGAAAGTATACCAATTATAATCTAGATTTCCTCACAAATAAGCTGAAGCAATAATCAGAATCCACAGCTTATAACAGAAAAATAAGCTGACTAATAAGAATAAAGAACATGACAATCAACCATAGCTGAGAGAACAAACTCAGACACTCACCTGAATGAAAGACCGAATCTGCAAAACGCTGATAAAAGCTGGTGAGGCCGGATAGGAGGCAGGAGATGGAGGCGCTGCGCTGAAGGAGCAGGAGGGAGGCCAGACCAGAGGAGGCGCCGCCGCAGCCGCTGGGACACTGAGGGATTGAGGGTGAGAGGATGAGAAGGATCGAGAACAGAAGAAGGAGAGTGAATCTCCGGGAAGAGAGTTTTAGAGTAAAGAAGCCATCAGAGAAGAGGCAGAGAAGCTGATAATGTGATATGAAGGAGTTGTGACACGGTCAGGCACCGAGATCAGGAGCAGCGAGCCGGCGACCGACTGGAGTGGAAATTGTGAATTATGAATTATAAAAATATAAAATAAAAGGAATAGAATTCATCTTTTAATCTAATTCAAAAAAAAAATAATAAGAAAACTTAGGTGAATATATTATCATTTAATTTTAAATTTAAATAAAAATAAGATATATGTTGAGAATTTTAAGTATTTGATATAAGTAATTTAAGATAACTGTGATCCTCGTCAAATCTATTGGAAAAAAAAAATCTAATTCATAAAATCTAACTTATCCATTTAACCCATTAGTACATAAAATTTTATAAGCCATTTACAATCTAATCATTCAACGATCATATATTTTAATAATGTAAAAAAATCAATAGATTTAACGAATAAAAATTTAGGATTTAAATTAAATGAAATGAATCATTAACGTTTTTAAAAAAGATGAAATATACGATCTATTTACTATTTATTCTTACTTTTATTTTCAAATATAAATAATTATAATTTTAATATATATAAATTTTTTTATATAGTATATAACTTTATTTTCTGAAAGCGAATTAGCTGGGGATGACCAAAGATAATTCGGGTTATGGAATGATTTCAATCCTTTTTCATACAGCAATATTTTTTTACTTGAATCTCTTCGTAAGATTCAAACCTTCCTCCTTCAGATTATCCCAGCACAGCCTTCCTTCGTTTCCTACTGGAGGCGTAACTAAGTTTCTACCTTTGTGAACATATAACCAATAATCCTTTATAGGGTTATCACTTTATGGACAAAATAATATTACTACCCTTGATCCCTATAAGAGAGTTAGTTACACATACCTTAAAACGCTAATCCAATATAAAATTTCTAGAAGCTAAAATATTTGAAGAGAGTAAGGATACTGAAAATGGATATTTTATTAGAACACTGGATTTTACAAGATAGCAGAGTAGGAATAAGATTGCTACTCAATTCTTGCTTGTTACTTAATCCTTATATTGGCTTTATATAGACAACTTCGCCTAATATGTTACAGGATGATTACATGCAGGCCTATGATTACATTCAAGATGACAAGAATACTAGATCATGATTACATTCAAGATGACAAGAATACTAGATTAGGTGCATTTCTTCACATGCAATAGAAATTGCGTCTTTCCTATCCTCTTCTCAAGCTTTATACTTCTACTTTATGTCATATCTTTTTGTCTTCTTCTTTTCTTTGTCATTTTCTCTTCTTTTTTTTTTCCTATGGGCATCTTTCAATTCACCCATCTGTCTTCTTCTAGATTATACTCATCTATTACAGGATCTTCATCATCTTTTTTCTCTGTGCTTCTATCATCACAATACTTACATTTGTGCACTGCATATTCTGATAAAAGCTGACAGATTCTTCTTTTTGTATTACCGGGATTTTCAAATTTGTTGTGCTTCATCTTATCATAGAACTGATTGAATAAATTGAGATTCCTTGAAGATCTTTCAGAAGACTAGATTAAAGTTGTAGGTCCCATAAAATATACCCAAGCTGAAACAATCTCATCCATAAACCTCATAATAAAATTCAGTTAAATCAAATAAGAATAAAAATTTAATAATCCACCATCCTAACCCAGAGATGGCTTAATGCTATTCAAAAATCAACTATATTATCCATAATTGGAACCTCCTATGCAAGGAAGCAACGACAATCAAAATACCCACATCGGGGTGACATATGCCCAGATCATGGATTGACATAAGCAGATTAGCACCAATACTTCAACATCAAATATGAGTAAAATAATATGAAGAGTATGCATGCCTAAATATATGACAATATATTCATCTCCCACTTAAATG
>JANTPZ010098334.1:0-16084 GCA_025593235.1 Vachellia pachyceras
ACCCCAGCATCGTGAAGGTGAAACAGTTGCTGTAATTGACCTTGAAGAGCAGACACATTGTCTGAATCATCTGTGTCTCTGGGTTGAGGCCTCCATAGTAATCTAACCAGGAGGTGAATCAACCCAGAAACGAAGAACACAATAGCCAGTATTATGATGACAAGTAGCATGCTGGGACTCACCTTGTCGTTTAAACTGAAGAAACCATTATCAGATACAAAATTGGGCTGTGAAGAAGGAAGACGCGGATGAGAAAGATAGAACTGTGGTGGTTGCTCTGAAGAAGGCTCAAAGGCTTGGCCTTTAACTTGTACTAGACCTCTATGTCTACCCATTTTCTTTTTGCAGGGTTTAGAGAACTCTCCCAAAACTGTGACTTTGGAGCTGAATCATGCATCCATCACATAGAAGACGAGAGTGAATGAAGATTGAAGAACTGAGATGTAGTCTTGTTTTGTTCCCAGCGCAGCATATAAGCGACCCCTTCTTTATGGAGTCAATGGTGTATCCTTGCATGTGGTTCAATTTCACTGTAATCTGATAGTGAAAGTCAGAGAGAGAGGGAGAGAGATGAAGTGGCGAAAGAAAACTCTGACGTGAAGCTCGTGAATCAAATAAATCCATGACAGTGAAAAAAATAAATGACATGGCAGAATTGAAGCTTTATATATAATTCTAAAAACGGGAGCTAAGAACTTGCTTGATCAGTCGATTGAGAGAATAAATACAGATTCTGAGGTAAATACGTGAGAAGAATTTTATCTCGATAAATGTAAGAATGGCTTTTAAATGTTTGAACGGGTTATAAAACAAACCTTAGACTGTTATTAGCTGGAAATACGCCGGTAGGAGTGTTGCTTCCAGAAGCTGACAAAACAGTAAAATAAAACCAGCCATGGTTAGGTTAAGAGGTTGTAATTGTATAATAATATGGGAAGATTTCATAAGCAAGGCAGTGCTTGGTTGACTTAGAAGAAAACTGTGCATCGAACCCAAGGCCTAATTAATGCAAAAATGCTTAAAATAAAACTGGACTTGGAATGGAGGGAAACGGTTTCGGTGCTTCCGTATGCGAGAAGCCTACCGTCCCCATCCCCCTTATATATATATATATATATATATATATATTATTATTAATTAATATAATTATAATAATTAATATATTTAAAATATATTTATATAATATATTTATATATTTAATATTTTAAATTTATTATATTTTATTTATTTTTTATGGATATGGACGTCAGAATCTGGTGTTGAGATTAGATCTTTTGGCTTAGCAAGGAGGGCAGAATCATCTTTTATCTTCTGCTTCAAGACAGAATGAGAACATTCCATGGAAAACACGTTTGTTGATGTGCCTGTTGACTCTCATACTGGAGCTTACCCTGTAACACAAATTGACAGCATGTTAATTCCATTTGACTATAGGTTATCCATGGGGAGCAAATTTCATAGTTTCAGAGGAAGCGGAAGGTATTTGAAGATGTTATTGTTGTATGATTAATCACTATAGAATTGTATCTCAAGTATTTTTTTAATATCTGCTTGCAGAATGGAAATGTTAGAATTTTTTAAATTATTATAAAAATATTTAAAAATTCAATAATTCAAAAATAAAAAATAAATAAAATAGAATAAATTTAAAATATTAAATATATAAATATATTTTAAATATATTAATTATTATAATTATATTAATTATTAATAATATAATATATATATATAAGGGGATGGGGACGCGGTGCTTCTCGCAGAGGAAAGCACCGAAACCGGTTCCGGAATGGAGAGGGTGGTGTGGTATTGTTTAAATTTCCCCATAAATGAAGTTTCTTTTGAATCACATTCTAAACCCTTACAGCCCATTTGGTTCGCTAAAAATATGGCGATAGAAATGGAAAATCACGATTTTCCATCGGCAGCGGTCGTTTGGTTCAACGAAGCCGAAGGAAAATGGCTTCCCATGGGAAGCCGTAAGCGTGAAAATCTCGTCCCCCAAAGCCAAATTCAGTATGTCGATGGAAGAGGCAAAAGATGAAGTTGTCCTCCGCGCGCTCTCACTCTCACCGTCTTCTCCGTCGTTGGTGTGCTCCTGCGCGCCTCGCTCTTACTGTGTTTCTTGACGTTGCATTGATATCATCGTTGAAGATGTCATCGTAGAAGATAACGGAGAAGACAATGAAGATGATAGAAGACAATGAAGACGACAGAAGGCAACGGCGGAAGATGCAGACGACGGAGGAAGACGCAGATGAAGACGCGGAAGATGCACCACATCTTCACCTAATTCGAATGGGCTGAAGATGTGGTGAAAATATATCACCACATCTTCATCCCATTCGAATGGGGTGAAGATGTGGCCTTCATCTTCACGCCATTGCAAAAACTTGAAATAGGAGCTGCTGAAGACGGAGAGAAAAGAGGAACAAAGTGTAATCACGATTTTCCATCTACAGATTTTGGTTGTTGTGAGATGCATACATATATAATTATATTATAGTAAAGCTTTGAGTACCTTCGAATGGAAGAATGGAAAACGAAGGAAGAATGAAGAACAGTGCCGGAGAAGATGACCTCATCCTCAGCTCATTCGAATGGGCTGAGGATGAGGTGAAAATTTTTCACTATGAAGAGGGTGTCATTCGAATGGGAAAAAGGCTCATTCGAATGAGAGGTTTAAAAATTTCAATACACATTCGAATGTATTGAAGATATGATGAAGATGAAGGGTGTCATTCGAATGAAAAAAAATCTCATTCGAATGAGAAGTTTAAAAATTTCAAGTGAAGATGAAGGGTGTCATTCGAATGGGAAAAAGTCTCATTCGAATGAGAGGTTTAAAAATTTCAGTACGCATTCAAATGTGTTGAAGATATGGTGAAGATGAAGGGTGTCATTCGAATGGGAAAAAGTCTCATTCGAATAAGAGGTTTAAAAATTTCAGTACGCATTCAAATGTGTTGAAGATATGGTGAAGATGAAGGGTGTCATTCAAATGAGAGGTTTAAAAATTTCAAGTGAAGATAAAGGGTGTCATTCGAATGGGAAAAGGCTCATTCGAATGAGAGGTTTAAAAATTTCAATATGCATTCAAATGTGTTGAATATATGGTGAAAATGAAGGGTGTCATTCGAATGAGCCAAAGGCTCATTCCAATGACACCCTTCCAAATTCCACAATGAAGCTGAAAACGAAAGGTCTCATTCGAATGGGAAAAAGGCTCATTCGAATGAGGTTTAAAAATTTTAATATGCATTCGAATGTGTTGAAGATATGGTGAAGATAAATAGTGTCATTTGAATGAGCCTTATGTCTCATTCGAATGAGTCCCTTCAAAATTCAATTATGCATTCAAATGTGGTGTTATATTCTCAGCTCATCTTCAGCGACGGAGAAAAGAGGAATCAAGGGTGAATACGAACAAATAAATCGTAACAGAGAAGATGAACTATAGACGTCGTCGTAGAAGACAACGGAGAAGACGACGAAGATGATAGAAGACGACGGCAGAAAACGCAGACGACGGAGGAAGACGCAGACGACAAAGCAAGACAACGAAAGATGTGGTGATTGAGCTCATTGCACCAGCGACAAAGAAAAAACGAACAGAGGATGAAGATGAACGGATAATCGTGTGTTGCATGACGTTGCAAATAATTCATTCATCTCACAACATTTGAAAACGGAATAAGCAAATTGTCACCGGAAAACGAAATAAGCAAATTGTGATCGGAAAACGGAACAAGCAAACGTGGCTGGAGAAGACGACGGAAAAGTGGAGAACACAACGAAGAAGACGCATCTTCACCCTCCATTCGAATGGGGTGAAGATGAGGCCTTCATCCACATCTTCACCTATATATTAATATATATAAATATATAATTAATAAAATATATCTTAAATACATATTATATAATAAATATATAGTCGTTCGAATGGAGGGCGAATATGCGTCTTAAATATTTATAATAAATATTATAAATATATATACCTATATATTTCTATATATAAATATTATATAATTAAATATAAATAAGTTGATTTTTTTAAATAAATATATAGATTTATAAAAAATATTTAACATTGCTATTAGGGACATTATAGTCATTTGATACAATTTTATACTCTCTTTCCTACAATCTTAACCCAAGAAAATAAAAATTTTTCCATCAATTTATTTTCTATTCTAGTGCGAATCAAACAAAAATTTTCCTTTCCCTTCTATTCCATTCCCTTCCCTCTTATTCTTTATACCAAACGGGTCCTTACTATTCCATTTCCAATACCAAAACCTGTCAATTGTCATCCAGGTCACTTGAATAAGACAACAAACGGAGCCGCCGCAGGGAGACTAAACTCATGCTTTCTTTCTTTCCTTTTTTTCAAAATAAAAAAATTAGGTAATGGTTGAGTTCACCGTCAAAGCTTATTTCTAAAATAGAAATATCTTATTAAAGATAATACTCCATTGTTTAAAAAAAACGAGAGAAGCATGAGATACCAGTCTATGGAGAAGACAAAAGAGTTTTCTTAGTTAAATTTATATTTTTCAACGTAATTCATAATATAAATCACTTCAACTGATTTATCATAATTAAAAATTGATGGTTAATTAATTAAATTTATCTTAAATTGAATAAAAATCAAATTTATTACCTATATTAAATAAGGCTTTAGGGGAAAAAGAAAAATATAAGAAGTCGCATTTAAACATTAATTACATGGACAAAATTGATAAATAAACATTAATTATCCTTCAAATGATTTATATTATGAAACAACGATTTTCTTAGAAGTGATTCATATTATGAATCAAGAATACTTTCTTCGATCCTTATCATGAGAGTCTCCTAACTAATTCACACATATCAATAAAAATAGTTAAAACATTAGTCTTTTTATAAAATTCAAGTAATTTTGCAAATTATTAGTTGCCAAAAAACCAAATGAATGAATGCACTTTAATTATGATTGCAATATTGTTATACCAGAGCACTGACATGAACATTCTTATTAAACTCTTTACATGACGTTGTAAAAAAGTAGTAATAATTTTTCACAACCTACTTTAATATTATTGCGATGAGGCAAATTTAACCGGCCATATTTTCCCCCGTTGTTCTATTCGGTTTTGTGGGCCTAGTAAAATATTGGGAGAATTACCCTCAGGTCCTAAGCAAGACAAGTAAATACAAAATGGTCCCAAATATTAGCCTTAAATACAAAATAGTCCCAAAAATTTATAAAATTACAAAATGGTCCCAATAATAGCTGCTCAGGTTGTAAATGAAGGCTGCTAAGGTTTTAAATGAAGGTTGTTGAGGTTGTTAGAGGTTGTTTGTCATTAACAACCTCAGCAGCTATTCTTGGGACCATTTTGTAATTTTATGAATCTTTGGGATCATTTTGTATTTATGGCTAATATTTGGGACCATTTTGTAAATATAACTCTTCCTTGGGACTTGAGGGTAATTCACCCTAAAATATTTACTCTTTCATTTCCTCTGCTCAGTCATTTTGGTTAATTTTCAAAAAAAATGTTAAAATTTTTTTACTAACTTCTAAAAATGTTTTCTCCAAATATCCTCTAGTTATTTTTCTCTCTAACAAGATGAAAGCCAAAGCTTTGACACATACTATTTTTATATAGTTTTAACTCATTGCAATTTAACCCTTAAATTTCATAAGATATATAAGTTTTTTTTGTAAAATATAGTGATCAATATTTTAAATGCTTAAATTATAATGATTGAATTAAAACTATAGTTATTAAGCCATACGAGGTTGAAAGTTAGAATTTGAATTACAAGTTACAGATGAATTCAAAGTATAAAGACAAAAAGATTACTTTATCCGATATAATAAAATTTGGAACACCAAAAGGAAAATTTATACATTTGAATGGTTTATTGTGATTGCCCCTAATGTATGGAAGGGAGAGTGTATAGAGAAAAACAACTAAAAAGTGTTAATTTTAATGAAGTGGTCGCTGCTTAAACACAATGTTCTAACTTCAAATTTACGTGAATGTTGGAGACACTTGCAAGAGTGTTACTTTTCTAATTGGGGTTAGGCCTACTTAAACCCGAATTTAGTTGAACTTATAATATGGTTTTCTCACATTAGGTGGCTTGTTATTTAAAAAAATAAAAACGATTAGAAGAAAGAACATGGAAAAGAAGGTGAAAACATAAACCAGAGAGACAGAGAGAGAGATTTTGGGACTCCAAACCCGAGATAAAATATTCTTTTCAACATTTCTTTTCTGGTTGGAAAGTCTTCTTCTTCTTCTTCTTTTTTTTTTTAACACTTTTTCTTCTGGTTAGTGGGATTTCTGGTATGACTTTGCATGATGCTGCATAAAGTGAAAATTCCCAATTTCAACAGCAAGAGAGAGACTTTTCCTTTTCACGCTTCTGCAACGAGATCACTTAGTACTTTGCTTATGCACAATCGAAAATCTATCAGAACCCCTGAACAAACCGAAAAGAATCCAAACACAAAAAAACGATGACAAAGAGTGCATATACTCTCATGTATTCATCTCCTTTTCCATATTTTTTTTTCCATACCAAAACATACAGAACATGACATCTCTCCAATCTTCACAGGCATGACTCTGTGTGTATAATATTACTCATCATCATTATTCTTCTCATTAACAATGAACAATTTATTTGTTGAGGTGGTAAATGATTCCAGTTCATAAAAAAGAGGAGATAAGTTCAAATTCCGAAAAGCATAGATTTACACTCCTGAACTAATATATATTAGGCTCAAGTACAAAAGGAATTGGGGATATTTTGACTTAAATGAAAAAGAAAAAAAAAAAGACATCACTCGAGTTCGAAGAGGGTGAAGTTTTTGCCTGAGATGTAAAGTTATAAACATTGGATACTTGTCTTAACCGCGAGTGTCATACTGCTGTAGTACGAATAATAAATGGGAACGTGTGTATCGAAGTCTGACGTATGAGGCACTGTGTGGAAGGTTGTCTACTTGTCTGGAGCTTCTAGCTAGCTAGAGCACTTGATATTCGATTCGCGAATGTTTTGTTAAAGATGAAGCGAGAATCTCAATGTACTGTACATGCTTGACGGTTGAAGCAGATTAACGAAACTTCTTTTGTAGGTTTTGAGACAAATTCGTCAATAGTATTGGGATGAGGATTCTGTTTCGTTTAATGGCTTCGACTCAATCGATGAGCCTGTTAATGGTTGACGGGAAACCCTGTGGTCCCCAAAAAGATCAATCGTGCGCTGGAAATGAGTTCAGTGATCCATGAATACTGCTGCAGCTGCTGCTGCTAATTACTAATAAAAGGCCACGTGAAGAAAACACGTAGAGACTGCCTGGTGCCTAGTTAAAGAAAATTCAGGATTGAAATGTTGTAAGAGAATAGCTTTATCTGCCACACCAAAAAAAAAAAAAAAGATCTTTACGATAACAACTTCATCAACATCAACATCCATCTGGTAATATTAATCTTGTCATACGAGAAGAGAATCGATACAACATTTAACTTAAGAAAACATGAGATTAACTGTAAGAGTCAAGTTACATGTCAAAAGGTTGTAAATTTGTTTGATACAACCATCAGAGATGTCCTAAACTGAATCGAGTGACAAGTTGCAAATATTTCGTTGACCCGTTAAAGATGACAATTTTATAGTAATCGTGATTCTTTCTTATCCCATAATAATCTCTGTATCCTAGTTTTCTCCTGACTAGTGCACATTATTTTTTTCTCAAATATTGGTGCATTTTTTTTATCTCCTCACATTAGATTCCGATCGTTGAATAACAAAGTATTTCTGAAAAATTGTCACAAATTTTTTTATATTATTAATAACAAGAATTACAGGCTATAATGGAACATTAATACTTCACAGATGAGACACTGGCAGGTAATTGAAGTGGGAGAAAAAAGAGATGTAATGGATGGAGGCATCTAGGAAAGTGAGATTGAGATCTTTTGTTTTAATTTTTAACACTTCTAAAAAGAGTCCTTCTTATACAAACGATGCTCTCTTCAGCTTTTTGTGTATATTAGCCTGTAAAGGCTAACATAAAGTAAACCCTATGATCTAAAAAGGTCTTCAATGTGATTTTGATATTGGTTCATTGACGCATGAATTGATTAATTAAAACTGGGCAAAACACAATGGGCCAATTTTGATCTTCATCATATTCCTATTGATAGGTTTTTTCAATATCAAAATCACATATTAAAAAAATGTTAAAATTAGCAGACTTTCCAAATTTTATCAAACATTATCATCACACTTCTGACCCCCCCCCGGGTCATTAAATAATTAACAGCGAAAGGGAGGGTTATAATTATGAAGTGTATCACTTGTAAAAAATAATAATAAAAGAGTCCTTAGCTTTATAGATTTTACAAAAAGTTTTTAAAAACATGCTATAAACGAGTCTTATAAATATGAACTCAGCAGAAGTATCTATTTCCAAAAAGACTAAAGGCTTGTTTGGATGGTCCGTTTGAGCATCCAAAAGCCATTCATGCACTTACCGAGATAAAATTCCTCTCACATATTTATCTCGGAATCTGTGTCCGTTCTCCCAAGTTTAGTGTTCAAACCGAGGGGCATTTAGTTTGGGGTGCAAGCAACTTGTTTGTGAAACTGCGTTTGCATTAGTTGCAGGCATCTTGATTTGCCTCATGCATTATTCTATTTCTCCTATTTAATTATTATTTTTATTAAATTTAATTTTTTATCTTAAATAAATTTATACTCTAGTTATCAACGATAAATAATTATTTATAGGTATTCTTAATAAAAAGTTTATAATACTTTTTTGTTTTCCCATAGTATCCACAACCGCTAGTAATGCCTAATATCTGTCGGAGTTACTGAGATGGATAGACTCCTCCCAACATGGTCAGCTACATACCAAGGTCAGGAATCGAATCCCTGACAGTTTGATTAAGGGACACAAACCACTATTACTTTCTGCCAACCTATGTTGGTAAAAAGTTTATAATATCAACAAATCCAAAATATGCCTATCCAACAAGTGATTTTTTTTCTTTTCATAACAAAATCGTTCATGCCAAAAAGGCCCAAATTTTTATGTGTCTCTTTGACCAATAATTTTCTCACCATTTCTTTTGTGCACAATATAAGGCCTGCGATGATTCTGGTTCTTTTAGGCTTGGCGAAATGGACTGATTAAATTGGGCTTAGTCCAGTACAAAGTCATGCGCTCGTTTTCTCAGAAACGCCGCATTTTTGTAATGAGATGACAACCCCATCTTTGGGCCCATTTGGCTAAAACGCATATCCTCCTAATAAATACAACCTTATGCACACAAAATGTAATCATCTCTCTCAACGGAGATTCGAATATTGATTTACCTTATTATGAGAAACTAATCTGTTCCAATAGACTCAACCTCCATTACGGACCCATATGTTTCAAGTTTTTGTATGAATTTTTTTAAAATTTTTTGAGCAGAACTACTTCATATTTTTTAAAAAATCATTTTTATGAAATTTTACAATGCTTATTTTATTTGAAAATAATCAGAATTTATTTATAATTATCCTAATTGATAAATAAATACTTATTAAGGGCAATATGTTGATATGCGTACTTTTCTACTCATATTACCATCATTTTCAACCTGCCTACCAAACATGGTGGAAAATTTTCTATTTCATTACTTTCCATTTCCTTCACTTCCATCACAATCAGTATTCTTCCTGCTATAAGTCCCTAAATCTTAGAGGTTCAGCTTCACTGTTTGCCATTTGGTGAATTCAACGAATAAAAAATAAAATCGAAGTTGTTTTTTTTAACTGTATCTCTATACTTACTCAAAAAAGCTCAAGGTTTCATTTCCATACAGAACTTTAAGTCGATTGCACAAATATTTCTCCCAATGCATGATGAGCCAAATGCTAGCTTAGTTAACTTCAGTAAAATTCTGCAAATGAATCTATTTGTTTTTTTTTTTGGGAGTTCTACGAGGACAGGTTCCAATAAACTAGATGCAGCTATATAAAGCAAGACCATAGATGTGTAACATTATTACCAACAAATGTTATAGAACAAAAAGATTGAAAACATCTTCACATCTAATCTCATTAGTGGCACTTAGGATCAGATATTGCCTAGTGCCATGAACCTAACCAAGCTCATACCCTCACTCAACATAAACATATCACAACAGTTACAAGAATGGTCCTTAATTACCAAAATTATGTTACCTTTACTGTATTTTTCCTAGCAAGCATTACTATATTCATGCAGAGAGAGAGAGAGAGAGAGAGAGAGAGAGATACCCAAATTAGAGTTTAGAAGTGACATTTGAATTGATGTGTTGAACCATCATGAGACTGGAATCGGGAGTAGCTTAGATGAATCTTGCTATCTTTTTAGAACATATACAACAATAGAGGCTTGGAGATCGCGATCCACCTTGAAGTGAGCATTAAAAACCCTACTTTCCTGTTTTAATCCCAATATTAATGAAATCATGAAACTTGCAGGTTAAAGAATTGTTCAAATCTCTGGCTAAAAAAATATATACAACCATTGCCTTATCTAATAATTACCTCTCTGTAATCAAGTGAAAGTAAGTAGTTCCTCAGTTTTTTTTCTTCTGAATCATATAAAACAATGTGACTAGGCTGATACCAATTTTTTGCATATTCGGACACAAAAGCAAGAGGGTCCATCAAGAAACGGTCTGACTCATCTAGGACTTCTTTCTCTTCACTGCTCAACACAGTAACATTCCATAAATATAATTACGGAAAAATTTCGATAGGGTCATTAAGAAAACCACAAAGTTTAAGATTCCAAACCTTGGCGAACAGTCCAGAAATTGCATAGGCAGGTTAGAATGCAGCATAGAATAGTAGGGTGTAGCATGACACGGTGTTAGGAACAGTATCCTTTCAACTTTCCCATCATGAGCTTCTCTTGCGAGGTGGTTCATAACATCCTCAGGTCCTCTCTATCAAGATAAGGGAGATCAAAATTTCCGAATGAGTTTTGTTCCACTATCTCACTTGTTATATGTATATCAAATTAAAGAACAAAACAAATGCAATCTTCAGTAATCCAATATCAAATGAATAAATCACAAAAAATACCATATGTTCACAGGAAGGAATGCTTTTACGCAAGAGGTGGGGGGAATAGATTCGTATATTAAATCTAGTTCTGATCAATTTATGGTAAACCATACCTGATGAACCAAACTCATGTACAAGGCCATTGGAATGTTGGTTGCAAGCAAGAACAAAATGGCAAATCCCTTCTTTGCAGGGAACCTACTATACTTCAAGGATTCTTTATCCTTACGTTTTGCAGAACCAGGGTCATCCATAATGGCCAAAGAATAGCCAGAGAACATAAGGGCTATAGGAAGAACCGGCAAGACAAACCTGTAAGTTGTAATAATTATAATGATGAATCTGGCAAAACTAATGGGCCAACTGCATGTTAACATGAAATGTAATAAGAAATTCAGATTGAATACCTGAATTCCTTGTGACCTAACACACTGTAAAATGACAAAACCCAAGCAATAAGGCCAGCAAACTTCCATTGTTTGGAATAAATTATGCCAGCTAACGACAATGGTAAGTGAGTGAATATCATGATGGTAAATCCCTGAGTGAAGTACCAGTGCCACTTGTGAGTTCCATAATAGTCTCCACCCGAGGAAAGAAAATTGAATTTTAGAAAATTAAGTGGCACTAGAATCCACTTGCCATACATGAAACGATCTAGTAAGCATGTTAATCCAAGCACCAGGACCCTGATAAAAGAACAAAATAAAATCATTATTCAAAGATGGATTATAAGGAAAAGACAAATAATCCAATTTGTTTCAAATAAAGACGTTGGTAGCCATCTTAAAATATTAACAATTTGCTCGACAAAGCATAAGTTAAACTGAAAATGCAAGAGCTTGCTTGTGGTTGATAAGGGAGAATACCAAGAAGCAAGCAGCTGAAGTGCAAGAAACAAAGTTACTTTTTAAAATCAACTTCCCAAATGTATAGGCATGCCTGCATCATCAGAACAGAAAAAAGAGGGCAAACTGATTTTCACTAATTTTTTATTGCATACCTGCTTCCAGTTGTTTAAAATGTAGTTTGCATGCTTGTATGGGTTGATGAACTCTTTGCTACAAACAAATCACTCTGTTTGGCTCCAATTTAAGTTCCATCTCTAGTACTCAGTCTAAACTCCATATGAACTTTCACTAGTGACTCCTTTCCATCAAAGCTTACACAATTTAACATGTATCTATGCTGAATTAACTTAACTCATGCTGATAAAGAGACCTATGACAATGGCTTCTGTTAATTTGCTTCTAAAGATGTTAAATTTGATTAGACTAATACATTATGGCAAGTCAATACTTCGTGGAAAGAAAAGCAAATGAATTTCAGCCATATGACAATAGAAAAGGTTTTCCATATATTTAGTGTGTAACACATGGAGGGCAATTAATCCTTCTTAATGCAAAATTGCACGTCATACTAGAGTGAGTAAATGATGCCAACGCATACCCAATAGGAGCCATCTCAAGAAAGAGGAACCTCAGTCTGTCATGTGCTGTTAAAAGCTCAAGCAGGCCAACATACACCCATGTGATTGCACTTGTTGGCCGAACAGCACAAGCGAAAGCTGCTATAAGTAAACCCCACTTTCTTGATTTGAAGGAACCTTGGCCGAAGGGTCTCATGCAAGGGCAAAAGCATAGAGACACTATCGTAAGAACAGTCTCCAAGCTATTTGACAATGTCCGAGATAAGCAGTAAAACATAAACCAATTTGTCAATTGGGAAAAAAGCTACAACAGTGTTAAGATTGCCATACACCAAGATAGAAGATAAATAAGAAGCAATATCTTCCAATATGAGATATACTTCAAAATAATATATATATATATATATATATGAGGATTATATATATATATATGAGGATACAGCCCATTTTGCAACACTATCACCAAAGACAGCATTGGAAAGTTTGTAAAGGTACAAATCACACACTGCCGAGAATACGGATTGTAGCAGCCGTGGAGCCTTCATCTATAAACATGGAGAAGCAGATACGTTTATAAGAATCAAATGAATGGAAAGTAACAAGCAAAAGGACTGTGACAGTGAAATAATTGCAACAATTGGGACAAACAAAAAATGCAAGTTTATTTTAACTGAGTTTTTCGAGCAAAAATTCTATACACAATAAAAAATATAGCTCATTTATGTAGGTCAGAAACGTAGCACTAAATGTTGATATACCAAAGCGAAATGTGCATTTCCCCCCTTTCTAAGTAAACGATTAACCGAATATTAGCATGAATCTAAAAGAAGATTAATTACACATGTGCCAAGCTTCCAAAGTATTAGTAAACCATGACTACATCATATTGAAACATACCACGTCTCCTTCCTAGAAAACTGTATTTACCATGAACCATGGGGTATCAAGACGAAGTAAGGCCAGAATTCTGTAGAGTGCAACAAAAACCATCGGATGCAGGTAGCTACGGATTCCTTCCTTCCACTCCCACGTCAAATGACCATACCTGCCATTTGGATCAATCAGTCCACACTCCAATCCACACTATAGCATGTGAAGCACAAAGATTGCTCGAACAAGGAAAAAATTTTGTTCAAAATTAAAAGACTTTCGTGGAATATGAGCTACCCAAATACAATGCGGTGCGCTACTTCAGGACCTTGCCAGTGTTCATCCGGATTGAAATAGGACTGCACTAACAGAGAATTTATCATCCGGAATGCCAAACAGAAACCAAAGATTCTCTTCTCTGATGAAAAAAGAAAGCTGCAGGCGAATCTGGAATCTTCCGATTTGGATAAATTTGAAGCCCCGGGGGAATGTTTCGCTTCTGATGGACGAGCGGCATTTTGTCTCTGTCTCATTACCGAAGAGTTCTGCTAAATATATGATGTATATTCTCTCTCTTTTCTCCAAACTCAAGTTATTTGTGATTGAACTCAGAAGACACCACTCTAATAAGTAATCAATGATCAATAATCGAAAGGGGAAATTTTTTTTTTTTTCGGGGTTAGTAATGAAAAGTTAAACTTCAGCCAGGTCCTTACTCCTTACCCGAAAGCTGCAACGATCGAAGTCTAAAACACCGATCCTTGATCAAGCATTCAAGCTCAACACAAACTCATTCAATATGGAATTGAACTGTTTTTGATTGGGATCGGCTTCTCTCCACTGCCTGTCCTCTGTTCTAAAAACGACACCGTAACGCACTCTATTCAAGTAAGAGGCTGAGGGGTAGGTTCTGTTTCCCTTGGCTTTGGAACGGGGAAGCGTGCTCTGCTTTCTATTTATTATTTAAAAAAGAAATTTTTTTAATTTATTTCAAGCAAAAAAAATATTGGATTAAGTAGCATAAACTATTGTTGACGTATTTTGCTATTGGGTCATGGTCCAATTTTGCGTTAAGGTTTTCACTTAGCAATATCATCCTAAATTGTTTTAAATTAAGTGTAAATTTATCATAAAAGTCTTTATTTATAAGCAATATTAAACGTAATTGCATTATCATTGGGAAAACACGTTTGCGTAACTTAAAATAAAACTCTTCTCATATATTTATTTTGTAGTCCGTAAATCATGTTGAAAAAATAGTTTATATCTCAAATCAAATAGGTACATTGCCCCACAAGTTTTAAATTTTCAACAATTCCACCTATATGTTATACAAGTTAACTTTTTATGTCCTAATAAATTTATCTGTCTATTTTAATATCTGAGGCAGGTGTGGAAGTAAAGCAAGTGCACAAGCTACCACTTATTCCTTCCACTTGGATGAATATAGTGGGCATCATGATCAATATTAGTTAATTACATATAAAAGTGTATATATGATGAATAAAGTACATAGATTAATGAGAAGGATAGAAAAAGGGAGAGATTAAGAAGAAAGATTATTGATTAATTAATTAGAGTAAAACTGGAGTTCATATCTGGAGAAAGAAGAGGAGATAGTGAGGAAATGATTGATGGTGGTGGCCCAAGTCTTGTAGCGATGAACATCATTGGCCATATCAAGCTTGAAAGTGCCTCTGCTTGTGGTCAAAACTATGAGATAACAAGTTTCAGCTTCTTCACCTTCTCCATCTTTATACAGCTCTGCATGCATATTCTTCACTATACCTGAATGTTCCATCCATTACTATTAATTAATTACTCAAAAGACTCTCTCGATATTATATTAAAATCTCACAAGAATATACAAGAGCTGATGAAAATTAAGGCCCTTACTTTCCTTCTTGCTTTTTAACAGACTATTATGCTTCTTCATTATAAGAACCACCTGTACATCAATCAGTAATCATGAACATCACCACGAGTTAGTTAAGCCAACGTGCGGCTTATGTGTTGGATGGAAGGAAAAGTCAGAAGAAAACAAGGAGAAGAGATAATCGAAGGTAAGACTCCCAATTTTCTCCCATCCAAACATAGGATAAATGCAAAATTGCACTACAAATTAGTTTAGGATACTGAGTATTGCTGCAAAAATACTTTAGAGTGTTGGATGCAACTTAACTCCAGTAATTATTAACAATTGGTTTAGATGATTCAAACAGAGAGCAACAGTAGTTCTGACCTTAGCATCACTGTTCAAGATCACAGATACTGATCTAAGCAAGCACTCCCCTGTTTACACATGACTTTGAATTAAGAATATGTTGTGAATTGGAGGCCTTTAATAAAGCTTAGTTGTTTTGATTGTGTTCTGATGATGTATACCTTCAGGTGTTTCCACGTGTAACTCAGATCCCTCAGCAAGAATGGATCTGCCTTTTGCAAAAAAGTCCAAGTCATTATTGTTGTCTTCAATGGGCAAAACAGGTACTCCCCCGTTTAGCCTGTTCTTGCATCCTGATCTTGCTTTCAGTGTAGCTGCTCCTTTCAGTGCTGCACCAAAGTGAATTACACAAGTTACTTTTCCTTCAATCATGTGTTCAAACAAGAGCTGTAATTTATCTAATCAATGTAACAGATTGCACACTTAATTATTACTAAGCGGTTTAACAG
>JANTPZ010098336.1:0-11713 GCA_025593235.1 Vachellia pachyceras
TTGGGTACTAACAGTTGTGACATTTATCATGGAATTCTTGCATATTTTTCCTCTTTCTACCTTTATCATGGAATTTTCATTGTCATATAATGTATTTAGATCCACCCTAAGTGGTCTACCAATTCTTTCCCCCAACCTTGCTATACAACGGCTATTGTAACAATGCATAAAAAATATTTGGAATGCAAACCCAGGTGACAACGTGTCTTAGTTCATTCTTTAAGGGGTCAAAAGGAGTCCATCTTTAAACTAAAATACGGTGTTGAAAAAATACCCAGGGTATCGTATAAAACCTTTCTATGATGGTGCTTCCAATGCTCTTGATTGGTAAATTTAACCACAAAATAGTTGTTTGGTAGATCTATCAACTCTATATCAAAGATACCCCATGATTTGGTAAGATGAGACTTGAGCATGTAGAGGTTGAACCTCCATCCACAGACTATAATGATCAAGGAAAAATTCCAAGGCTTACACCAGTTATTATACTCTTCCAGTGAAACAGGAACTATTGGGTATATCCTCTTGAGTCTTTTAATTTCCTCAATTGGCTCAGGCTTTTTTCAGAAAATTTCCTCTTCCTCAAATAGGTGATCATTTGACTCTATAGGATAGCTTCCATAGGCCATCCCATTAAATCCCAAAAGCAATTGCTTGTAAGAGGGCATCTGAACTTTTCTAGAAGTTTTTGAGCTACCTTCCTCCTCTTTTTTTTCTAGCCCTTGTTCTTTCTCCTCAGTTAAATGATCCATAATCTCTTGCGGCATTTCCTCCATTTTCCTTTTTTTTATTTTGTCCATCACCTTCTGATTTTGGTGGTCTGTCTGACGAATTTTTGCACTGACTTGTGTCCTCTATGCACGCAGAACTTCTTGGCTCGAAACCCAAGAGAGAGAGAATTGTTAACACCTTATAATAATCTTCTTAGATCAATTTAAAATATATATATATAGATTAATTGTTAAACACAGAAGATGTAATTGAAATCCAATTGACGTGTTGCTACCAATACATGAGGAACATATTCATGGTATTAGCATGACCTTAGCTATCATACAAGCTCCAAGGGAAACTCCTATGATTTATGTTAGTGATAACACTAACTTTAAGGTCATAAATCCAATTGAAGCGTTACTCTTAGCTCATATGGAGCCCCATCATACCACCAATGTAACCTTGACTAATGCTACCCTCAGCTCATCCAGAGCCACCACTAGACATTCTTGTGACTCAAATGAGTGACGATTTTGATCTTGTTGTGCCCATTTGGGAAAGTTGTAGAGAAGCGCTTTTACGTAAGTCGAGGTGAATATGTGAATAAGGTTATCTCGGTTTGCAGAAAATCACTGTTGAACGTACTTTTGGGGAGTGCAAGAGCTTTGTCAAACATGCCCGTTATCATTAGTGATCAAGATTATTAAAGCAAGGATCAAGCTATTCTAGCTACACAAGTACAAATGGCATTTCCTCAAATTGTATCTATCAAGGATAAGCTTCAACATGTTGCACATTCACCTCATTTGAAAGCTAGTCCCTAAAATCAATCCACAGTTTATCGAGCAACTCCAAAAATACCTTGTTTGTTGGAAAGGCTTTTCTCACATTATCCAAGATCCAGTTCTTCATTCCTTCCATGACTTTCTCTTTCACTATCTTACTTGTTGGAAAGGTTTTCTTGATCTTCAATCTATCAAGCTGCTTGTCATGCATTTGTCTTTTGCTATCTTACTGCTGGAAAGGATTTCTCTATGCAAACGTCACACTGAATCCCACCATTCCCTTTCTAACTCTATGCCTTTATTTTAACTCGTTAAGAGTTGAGTTCTTCAAGTAGGGGAAAAATGATGGGATATGAAATAACAAGTTATTAGGAATTTCATATATTTAGGGTATTTATCATTATTAGGGAATATTTAGGTTTAATGTCAATTGATTGTTATCTTTTATTGCTAATTTTCATTTGCATTTAATTTTAAGTTTCTAAAATGTTCTATCTTTAATTTCTAGGGTTAGTTTAATGCCTATAAATAACACCTCAACTCATGTGCTTTATACACTTGATGATTTGAATAGTGTTGAGTTTTCCCCTCCTATCAGTTCCCCTCTCCCTCTCTTCATTTGGTTTCCCCCTTCTTACTATTCTCCCTCCCATCTCCCTCTTGTTTCCCCTCCTTCTTACTATTCTCCCTCCTCTGACCTCTCTCCTTCCCCTATCTTCCTCTCTCTTCTCCCTTCCCCTTACCTAATGCATCTACTTTGCTACAACATTTCCTCTACGATTGCAATTATATGCTCTCTTTGTCGCCCTATTGATGTCAAGGAGAAGATGCAACACAAAATATTATAATTAACATTTAAGGTTGTTAAAACAGTGTTATATTATATGGTGAAATACAATGATATGGAATACTTTATAATAAAGCACTTGATTTTAACAAGTTATCAAGTCTACGTTGGGAAAGGTCACTTAAGTAATAATGGTACTCACAAAAATGATAACCAATGAAGGACCACACAGATACAATAAAAATATTATTTGTAAATAGTAATATTAATAAGTCTAACATTGCACTAAACACATAGTGTGAACAGGGATAAAGGATGTGAAGAGAAGAATAAAGAGTGAGAAATTCTAGTGTGAACCTGGAGTGTCACACAATCTGTGGCTTGACCATTGTAAAAATGAGATGTTGCAGCTTATGAGTTCCATACCCATTCCCCCATGCATCCCACCCTCTCCCCAAAATTGAAATCCCCCCTCTCTCTCCTCTCACCTTCCTTCACTGTTTACCTCTCTTCAATATTTCATAGTACGTTAACCCGGACCGAACTAGACCAGCCGAGTTAGATAGGAAACTGGTGACCCGGCCTCCAGTCCGATTCGGGTAGCGTTTTGACTCAATGTTGGGTCGACCGGGTTACTCTATTTTTTTAAAAAAATAATGATTTCTTAATTCAAAAGGTAAAAGAAATGAAAAACAGAACTCCATCCCCACACAGGCCTTTGTTGCATCTGCATCTACTCATTTATTTTTAATTATTTTAAAATTTTAAATTTGAAAGTTAAAAAAATAAAAACAGAGTCCCTTACCATATTGATATTATGTTAGGATGAATATTTCAAAATTATAAATATTGTTGAATAATAAATAAGATATAAGTATATGATTAGTTTGGTAATTGTTACTTTATTAATAGTAGAATTTACTTCTAGTTTTTGGAATTTTAATTTTGAATAGTTTGATTATGTTAATGTGTGATGAGATTTATTTTAAATTGTTTTATTCCTCATTGGTGAAACCCTTGGTTTGACTCCATTCTGACTCATTAATTCTTTATCCACCCCTTTATTTGGTTCAATCACCACTTCGGTTTCCTGTACCTTGCAATTTTTTCAACCGGCATGGAAGGTAATCAAACCGCTCCAGAAGCAAAATGATTTAAGCCTATAAATAGAAATAACCTAGGCAATATTCAAAGGCAAAAATGATAACCAAAGTAATTTATTTAAAAAATTTTTTATTTTTTTTGTTTGTTGCTGGTTGGGGCAAGCCACATTCTTTTGTTAAAAAAAAAATACAAAGACGTAATATATATATATATATTGCAATGCAATAATAAAACTCTCATTAAGTACATTATGTATAATAATGTTGAAATTATGAGAGAGAATAAAATCATATATTTTAACTTTAAAGAAAAATTTATGAATATAAGGGTTTGTTAAACACGTAGTAGTTTTTTAAATTTGTACCGTTCATACACCTTATATGAATTTATTTTTGATATAATTTATCATTTAATATATCTATTATATTTTTTTAAAATTAAACAATATATAAAAATATTGTGGAGATATGATTTTAATAGGCAAAATTAGAGAAAATGAATGTAAATATTTGAGGGAGAGAATTGAAAAGATGTTGTGAATCATGGGAGAATGGGAGAGAAAAATGATGGAACCTATAGCTGCAATAAGTAATGACACAACTGATTAATCAGAGAAAGATTAACTGACCAAAAAATTTGTGAAAGCATAAAATAGAGAAATAAGTTGATTGATTGATTGTACCGTTCATACACTTTATATGGATTTATTTTTTATATAATTTATCATTTAATATATCTATTATAAAAATATTATAAAAATCTGATTTTATTATTCATAAAAATATTATTTTTCCACATGGAGGGGGTAAAATTGGAGAAGAAGAATGTAAATATTTGAGGGAGAGAATTGGAAAGATGGCGTGAATCATGGGAAAATGGAAGAGAAAAATGATGGGACATATAGTTGCAATAAGTAGGGATGCAACTGACCAACCAGAGGAAGAATAACTGATCAATGAATTTGTGAAAACACAAAATAGAAAAATAGTTTGATTTGATTTGATTGATTGTTTTGTTACTTTGTAACTCTGAAAGAATTATAAGAATAAATATATATTATCAATGTTGTATTTTATTATTCTTACAATCAAACAATTACGTTAGACACGTATGGAAACATAATATATCTATGTTCTGTGGAGTCCTTTAAGAAGGGGTAGAGAAAAACCAAAACACATTTTAAAAAAGATTAGAAAAACATGTCATCTGGTTAATAATTTATTTAAATATATGATTTATGATAAAATACAACAACATCATGTGATTCATGTAACTGATCTCTTGAATAAAAACTTGGTTGTTGTTCATATAAATGTATATATATGAATGGAAACATCATATCTTGAGCGGTCTTCTTTTTTTAAATATTTTTTATTAACTTGTTCATAAACATAAGTACTTCTATTCAGTTATATTTTTCTTTATATGTTTAGTCTGATCCATGGGTTAACCTTATTGACCCACTAATACTCTATCGGTTCATACATTGGTCCTGGATTTAATATCTTCCTTTTTAGGAGTAATTGTAGCCCCCTTTCCCATGTGATTGGAGCCCATTGGAGGAAAATCCTTCAACCATTATATCTTATTTTACTAATAAATTAATACCTGATTAATATAATTTAATATTAATATTAATTCAATTCAACCCCAAGTGGGCTTTACTCCTTTAAAAAATTCTTTGACCCTTCAAGAACAGACTTTAATACACACAGATAAACATGTGGGCTGAACTTCCTTCTTTATTTAAGCCAGTTAATGCTTGCATTTTTATCCTATATTCCATCCGATTGGCTGGCATGTTCTCATAATTACGCAGCACTTCACATGTTAGAGAAATGGCTCATGACTTTGGACCCTCAAATCCATACAGTCAAACCTTATTAAAAAAGGGTTACCACAATGTTTAGGTTTTATAGTTTACCCTTATTTTCATTTTGATTCCTCAAATTTCTTTTTGTATTAAACATTAAACCCCGTGTTTTAATAAAAACCTAAATCATTTTACCACATGAGAAACCAAAACATATATAGAAACCAAAACCAAATGAGGGTTAAAGGAATCAAACATAGTAATAACCCAAAAATAAACCTTTGGCTATGACTGAAGCAAGATTTAAGGTTTGATATGATTTTCACATACATGGGGCTTGAAATCAATTCAAGATTCTTGGTATACAGGATTTCACTCCAAGTTTTACACCAGTTTGGTATTGTAATATGCACTGACAAATCTAAGACCAGTTTGGAATTGTAATATGCACTGACAAATCTAAGTTAGGTATAAAATAATGGTTATACACATAAACTGAAATGTAAAGCTAGGCTATAGCTACTGAATCATCTATTAGAACACCTGTCTCAAGTGATAGCACATCATTTGTGTAATTACTTGCATCTCCAGCCAAAATGTGAGACTGAAAGGAAAACATGAAGATAAAGAGATACAAATATGTAAGACTAGAAACTTGAACCAGAAGTGGAAAAAGGTCAAAGAAGTTTGCAAATCATCTTCCATATCTGAGAGGAATATCAGCTGCCGAAGGAAAAGAGGCTAAAGGTCAAAGGTGTTCAGAAAACATTTTCCATGTCTGAGAGAAACTTGGCTCCTGATGGTGCGATGTGAGTGAGGTCTAGATTCAGGTGTGTTGCTGTCACCAGCAACCACTGACTACTCCACCTAAGAAAAGCTTGCAGGTGCACTTCGAGCTGCTTTGAAAAATCCCAAAGGCGGTATACACGATCATTTAGTGAGCTGAGCAGCACCATCCCCCACCCCATTCGATAAGTTCGGCAGCTTTGCACCATCACCTAATGGCTGTGTGTCTCCCTGCTCCTGAACAAAGATGAGCTCTAAGTCATTGTCTATGTCCGAGAGGAGATAAGTTGGTGGTAGGAAGCTGGCGAATTCTAGTTGTGCATGTGCCACTAGCATCTGTACAGACTGAACAATGCCCCTTATCCTAACTCGCATTCGCTCTACATGCTGGAACACCATCTCCGAAACACGTTTTACACTGACCTCCAGTGACTCCAAACCATTTCCTAAAGGCTGTGTGTCTCCATGCTGCTGAACCTCTGAAACAACATCCAAACCACCTAATGTATGGAGCTCGTTGAACAGAGAAACAGATCATGGAAACTATTATAACAAATTCTTAAAGAAATTCAGATTATTCAAACTAAACAGACAAATCCGATATAAAGCACATGTTACTTTATATACTTATTCATTTATAGTTGCCATCTATTTTTCTTCAGCGCATGTAAAATCAATTCTAAATGATCTACTAAAAAAGATTTCCTTTACAAAAACTGACAGTGAAGGGTTTTACTGATCATATATGTGTTTTTCCACTTCTTCATAGATTTTCACCAGCAATGTACTTAGGCTTTATTTGTAAATTGACAAGTTGGGTGTGCATACATAAAGAAATAATGAGAATGAAGAAATCTCACCATGAGTAATTAGTATGGTCAAAGAGTCCAAAGTTGAGTGACCATTCCTTTTTTTTTTTGGATAAAAGTGATCATTCCATTTGGTAAATTTGAGTTTTGACACTCAAGTTAGCTTTCTGGCCAATAGAAGATAGAGTATATGATGCAAGACGGGAAGGGAAAAGGGAGAATATTTAGTAATAGAGAATGAAGAAAGACTAGAGAGAAGGAGAAAGAGAGAGAACAGAGGAGGGAGAAATTTGACAAATAGAGGGACGGGAGAACTCAATATTATTCAAATCATCGAACATACAAAATAAAAGGGTTGGAGTGCTATTTATAAGATCAAGTTGACTCGAGAAATTAATAATAAAAAAATTAATTAAAATAAATCAAATCTACACTATTAAATATGAAATCAAACCAATGATATTAACTAACCGTCTTCAAGTCTTCAAATATTAAATCTGATGTTTCGCCGATGATATCGGATATTACGGGATCCTACTTTAGTATAAAAGGACATAACTAGCAGAAACCATAAAGTTGATTTCCAAAATGCAAGCTGGTCCAAATGAGCATTCATAGAGCAAAGTCTTCAATGTAGAAAAAGGGGTTATGCGAGGTTGAAGCGGCACATCCAGTATTTACATTCATCCAATCAAACATCAGTAAATTCCAAAAACAAAGGGCTCTTTGTTTAATCATATTAGTGTCGTTAAATCCTAATACCGCACACAAAATCAACCCAACAACAGTCTTGGGCATAAGAATCCAAATATATATATATATAGAGAGAGAGAGAGAGTACACATGCATATTGTGCAGACAAATGCATAAACAGCATAATGGAAACCCTAGAACACCTAATTGACGACCTAATAGAAACATTCAGGAAACAACCCAACCAAAAACACATTCTAAAACCTACGCTTTACCACAAAAGCGAAAAGACAGATAAAATAGAATACAGAGAATGAAGTAGCAAAGACAATCGATAACAATGAATAGTAAATACCCAGAAATGAGATATAGAGAAACGCAAGAACTATATGAGAGGCTGACAAAAAAAATGACCTACCGGCCGTAGCTAGCGAGGACCGAATTCCTTGGGGGTCTTTGATTCTCTTTCTCCCTCTTCCATCTTCCGTTTTTGCTTTGCCTCGTGATCTCTTTTTCATTCTCTCTTCTGTTCCCTATCTCTCTCTGGTTCTTTCCTGCTTTCAACTTCCCGTTATTGGCTCCTCTGCTTCTGGTTCGCGCGATTCCCTCAGACTTGCAGTACGACTACTAGTGTGCGACGTATCAGTAATCAGTTGAAAGACCTCGGTGCAGGGCAAGTATTATAATGTATCATTTTGAATAATTTACTTTCAGGTTGTGGGCCCTAGTATTTATTTTGAATTATTTACTTATATAGTGTGGGCCCTAATCTTTTTTTTTATAGACCATCCGGTATCCTAGGGTCATTACCCGCCCCAAACTAATCCGGATTCCCCGCGAAGAGACCTTACGGTGGTAGCGAGGTACCGATGGGACAACCTCTTTGAAGTTGCGTTAATTATCTCGGCTGTCACTCCCCAGGGTTTGAACCCTCGCCCTGAGGATGCTGGTAGTAACCCTTGTCAACTCTATCAAGCGCCCATTGGTGCCCTAATCTTTTTTTTCTTGGATAGTTTACTTCTCCATTATGTGCTGCCATACCGTCCACTAACAAAAAAAATTTGATAGTAACAACTTATGAAAGAGAAAGACATTTTATGAAAATCTAAATTTCAAACCATTTTCTAATATACATAATATTGCTACCATTAGAAAGAGAAAAATATTTAGAACAACTTTCATAAATGGAGTTTAATGAAAATAAGACATTTTACTTACCTAAATAATCTCACAAGCTGAACCTCATACTGAAAAGAGCACCCCCCAACTCTCCTTTTCCTCTCAATCTCTCTCTAAGGTGCCTCTCTCTCTCTCAAGACTTGCTCCCTCTCTTTGCATGAATGAGTGCATGGTGTGAAGTTTGTTATGTGTGTATATGTTATTGTGGGTGTGGGGGTGTTCTCAATTTTTTTTTAAAAAAACAATTCCTCTGCTGACCACACACACTCTTTTCTCCAATCCACCTTTGCCATGTACCCAACTGCTCTAAATTTTTAAGACACAATGTGACCATCACCATCATTATCTCCTTTCCCACACTTCATGCCAACTCTGCTCTTCATCATTCATTTTTTTTTAAAGAAGGATGTTGCAGGCTGACCCATTTCATGGTGCTATAGGAGGACACATATATTTAGAAAAAAAATGACATTGGCAAGTTCAACAATAATCCAACCTTTTGATCTAGTCTGATTATTTAATCCCTGTTTCCTTTCAATATAATCCGATTATTTAATCTCTACTTATAAATGTTAGATATTAGTTTTGATGATATCAAATAAGAAGCAAAATGTTTTTACAATGCAAAAAGTTTTTCACAATACATATTTACCATGCATAATGATTTTACAATGCATATTGGTTAATATGTATTTATGCATCCTATTAATAGGAGGGTGATTTGGTTAAATAACTCTTTTTGAATGTTAAAATGTTTTAAATAGATGTTTTATTGATTAACCATTCATCTCAGTTTTATCTGGATGTTCAAAACTAATTCTGGAAGTTAATGCTCGACACAAAGTCAAAGTATGATGAGTTTTCGGGGCTTCCTGTTGAGTTTTTGGGTCAACACTCGAGTATCAGGTCATAATACTCGAGCATTGACATCTAGGGAGTCAACACTTGAGCACTGGATCACAATACTCAAGTATTGACCTCTGGGAACTCAATACTCGAGCACTGGATCTCCAATGCTCGAGCATAAGCCTCCTCTATTTTTTGTCAGCTCGATATATGTTTGGTATTTTGACCATATCTCCTAAAATACAACTTCGATTGATGTGAAACCAATTTCATATGAAACTAGACTCAAAAAGCGTTTCATAGACACCAAGAAAAGCATCAAATGATTTCAAATAAAGGAGATATGAATTTCTAAACTTGGTGGTCAAAACTGAACGCTTTATCTCTTACCTGTGCTTATTTTATCTATCATAACTTTATTTATATACATTATTTGGGACTGATTCTACAAGCTGTGCTCGAGCATCGGGTTTCAGAATCAGGTTTTCTCCGTAAAACATGCCAATGCTCAAGCACTGGCACCTAGTGCTCGAGCATTGAGCTCAAAATTCAGTTTTCCACGCAGTGCTTTCACTCAATGCTCCAGTATATGCATCAAGCACAGCCAACACTCGAGTACTGCATTTTCAACACTTGAGTGTTGAGACTTTTGACAGTGCTATCAAGTGATACTTCAAGTGAAAGCTTCCAGTAGAGCCAACATTCGAGCACAGATTTCCAGTACTCGAGTGTTGTGACCTTTCACTCAACACTGGAAGCCAACACTGCAAGTATTGACTGCCAGCACTACTAACACTCGAGTACCAGTTTTCCATCACTCGAGTATCGGGCTGAAAATTTTCATTGTTAATTAATACTCTATCTCAATACTTTCAGCATTTACTTCCAGTATTACTAACACTCGAGCATCATGATTTTAACACTCGAGTATTATGATTTGTCAAAATTATTTTTTATCATTTGCACAGAATACTCGAGTATTTCTAGAAAGTATTGTTAACACTTAAGCATTGAAATATGGCACTCGAGTATTTGATTCTTTTCAAAACACTTTCACACAACATTAGAGCATTGCATCAAAATACTGAACTTTTCATTGAAATAACTTGAGCAATACTCGAGCATAAAAACCTGATGCTCGAGCACTATCTCTCTCTCTCTCTCTGATAGCTTTGTATATGACACACTTCACCTACGCTACACACCTACTCTTTTACCGAATATTTCCTCACTTGTGTAACGGCTTTTTGAATATCAACTGCTCTCATAAATGCTTTATGCTTAGACTTATTAACAGGGAATAGGCATCTCTGAATACTTCTCCAGCATGGGCTCTCAACGGACAAATGCACAGACAACGGACATATAGCATGCCAGATCCATTAATGCATATCACTGGGCATTGAAGCATAAGAGTGACAGAAGCAAAACACTTTCTAACGGATTAATCTTTGTCAACAAACACTTGCTTCTTGTCAAGACTCCAACAACTATTCTTTCTCTTTCAAAAATCAAATTTATCAGAGCAAACCAAGTTTGAAAAACAGAGCATAAGAGCCGAAGCCAAACAAAAAATACAACACTCCTCTCCAAATGGACATATTTTGCCAACATCTATAAATATGAGGAAGCAACGAATAGAAAAAAGAGGAGAGAAAAAGTATATGGAGTCACCGAACACAAAACATAGAGTGTGGATTCAAGGAAATCACACAACAACTTGAGGACTCAAACATTATACTTCTCCGTGAGCTTCAATGTCAATATAATCCGCTTCATAGAGTGAAGCATTTCCCAAATGTAATCATCCCAACCTTTGAGAGTCACTTAGGATAGACTGAATGAAACAAAGTGTAACCTTACAGGTGGTAAGGGGGAGTGATGGTAAAGGTTTCTCAAGTACCTACGTAATTAACTTGAGTGGGTTCATAAATGCCTGGAAACATTTATGGGGTTCTCAAGTACCCACCGTGACAAACTTGAAACAGCTTTGCAAGTGTTCGTAGTGAACTTGTGGTTGTAATGGTTTTCCAAGTACCTGGTTTAAACTTGGATGTTATAGTGGATTGAAAATCTCAGAGGTGTCTGAGGACTGGACGTAGGTCATAGAGGACCGAACCAGGATAAATCATAGTGTGTTCATCTTTCATTCATCTTCTCAAATTTCTAAGTACTTCGTTATTACCCAATCTGTTTT
>JANTPZ010098340.1:0-40433 GCA_025593235.1 Vachellia pachyceras
ACCATAAATGATATGCCTTTTGGCTTTCGTACCAAGGGTATCTTTCCCAAGCAAGGATCAATTCTAAATCCTGGCTCACCAAAACTACACATCAACTTAAATAAATTGACAAAGAAATTGATGATTGTTTCCTGAAATCCTTAAGTCGGCAAACAGTTTGAAACCTGATTGGCCTTGTCTGTTAAGATAGTTCCTGTGCTTCCCTTTGCTGGAGCAGAGAGAACCTCGCAGGAGTCAAATCTCCACCTTTCCAGATGAGAATCAACATGAAATCTTTCTAGTCTCGGTATTTATTTCGAAATTCGAACAGATACAAATACGGTTCTCAAGATCGGAGATGACCACTAGAATAAAGCCACAAATTTCTTATTCTCTTTACCGCAGAAACAGGACCCCTGTTCTTTCTCACATGTCCTTCAAGGCTTCTTATATCACAAATAAGAGCAGTTAGGAACATTGATCATTACCAGACAGTTTAAGAGGAAGGTGAGAACCAGTGCCATGTAAGCCCGATTCACGCGCCTTATCAATCGCAAATGAGAGGGGGGGAAATGATGAAATAAAAGGAATGAACCGTGCATCTGCTTCTGCATTTCTTCCACATAGATCATTATTTTCCCTCAAGATAGAAATGAATTGGGATTATAGTTAACTAGATAGGTAAATTTAGTGAAACCTCGATGTTGTGAATAATTAGAGGTCGTCATTTTAGGGCTTGACGACCAGTGGTGCGTGTTGCTCCCAAGTGTAGTCTTCCACCACTAAATCTTCACTATCCTGTGTTGCGAGGATTCCGAAATGAACCAATCAGCAGCGAACAGTCGTCCGACGGAGAAACTAAAACTTCATAGACCAAAGAGGGTGCGAGATAGACTTGTAAGCGTTTCTCCTTCGTTCCGAGTCTCTGTATCAATGATCCAGATTGCGAACCCAGAGCGATCGAGGAAAGGAGAAAATATCTTTGAAGAAAAGGCTGGTAGAGGGAGGGGCCTTGGGAATAGAGGACAATCGGGCGGAGGAGGCGGAGGAGGGGAGGTGGGTTTGGGGGTGACAATGGAATCGAAACGGCATCGTTTCTCCGTTTCGGTGAAAAATCTGAGCCGTTGAAAGTAAAGATGCTTTTTATCTTTTCTATTGTTTTTTACAGACTTTTTGGCAACAAAATGCTTATACTTATAAACACGTTCAATAGTATTTTTTCGTAAAATGAGATAATCTCATTCACATATTTGCCTCGATTTGTATGAATAAACATATAAGCACTTCTCCACCGCTTTACCAAATGGACCTATAATTTTAAGAGGATTTAAATACGAGTTTAATTTAATGTAGTAATTTCACAAGGTGGGCATTTTGACACGAAAATAAGCTTCTCCATGAAAAGCTTATTTTGTCGATTTTCCTTTGAGCGTGAAGTGTCCTTTGAGCGTGAAGTGTTCAATATTTTGCTACTTCTTATCCATGAAAATTTCTAATCGAGTATGTAGCTTTTGATAGATGTAAGTTATAGGTTGATCACGATTAAGATCAATATGATAAAAGTTTATATGAAGTAAGTAGCTTTGATCAGATATAGATTGTGGCTATGTGATGGTTAAGAGCGAAAAGTATGCAAATCTAATGTAACATTAAATACCTATAAACACACATTTAGTTAGACATTTGAAATTTAGCATGAAGTTAGTGGCTTTGACTATATGTAAATGATGGATATCTTACAAAACAAAGTTGGTAAAACCAAGTCATGTATGAGTTTAAACATGTTAAAGTATACGATATTGACATCTAAACATCGTATAGATTCATTAGAAGAGTAGGTTCAAGATTTGAAGTTATCTTATACTCCCCAGCTTACCTCTATGCCCCCAGCGGTCCAACATTCCTTTCACGTCCTAGAATCCTTAAAAGATAATGAAAAATGATTATTTGTGCCGTTAATATTATTTTTCACGATCACAAAAAGTTTTATTAATTACCAAGTACCCATTAATTGCCTCTAATTATAACATTGAGTACATTGTTGCTTCAAACCTCACTTTTTAAAAGTTGATTATGTACCTATCAATTGCTTATGGTCAAAGTTCTCAAAACCCCATGGTTACAAAACTAATTATTTCAAAGTGTTCTCTTATTCATAAGGTACTCATCACTTACTTTTAGTTAAAATCACTTATCAAAGTAGGTAGTAAAGGCAAACACCATCATCTTTAAATATATAATATTTTAAAATATAATTTTACATATTTTGTTATAAAGGGCAATATGATCATTTTAAACATTTTTCTTACTTTAGCTTACTACCATTTTAATCAAACTAAATATAAATTTTTCTATCAAATTATTTTTATTTTAGTACATACCAAACATGCAAACAAATTTTACTTTCTTACGTTTCTTTCTCTTGCTATTTATTCTTTGATCAAACCACCGCACAAATTGATGTTGATGTTAGAGAGATTTATTATAGAAGTTATTAATGACGAGTCGAGGAGCACAATTGATAAATGGAGCAGCTGTTATTGACAACTCTTGAGATCTCTTCATAAATAACTTCATTCCTTGATACCTTACAATAAATCCCCTTGATTTTATTATTAGTATCCCCCCTGAAGCATTAGACTGTGAGTGCCAGCGATCAAAGTCAAATCAATTTCTTTATCCCCTCTCGCTTTACATCCATGCTCGTTAAACATCATATCTAGATATGAATTTAGAGCTCGTTTGAAAATCCGTTTAAGAGTAATTTTTATGGATTTTAGGGTGAAGCCTAAGTATTAAATAATATATTTTGTATAATAGTTTTTACATATTTTGAGACAAAATATATTTTTAAAAAATTGTATTGGGGAAGTTATTAACTTTTACAGAGTTCGAGGCAAAAATAGGTAGGAAAGAGGAAGAAAGAAAAAGTAGGAAAGATAAATTTATTGGGAGAGATTATATGATTTGACAATAAAATAACTTTTTCAACACAGGTTTCAAACTGAGATTTCATATCTAAAATAGCTTTTTAAAAAAATTTTTGTACTAAGATAAAACCTAAGTTTTAAGTTAAAATACAGGTTTTACAGCAAAACTTGAGTTTTATATAAAGGTTCTAAACAAGCCCTTAATCTTAAATGTAGCGCGCATCAATCCTCATCAGTAGTCCATATCATTCAATTTAACTGTGTTAATACCACAACAGTAAAATTATTACTGTTAAATTTACATATAATTTTTTATGAAATTATAAGAAATAAATGTTTTTAACGATACAAAGTATATAGATGAAAATTCACAAAAAAAAGTATATAGATGAAAAGCTATGGAAACTTTAGAAGAAAATACAGAGATGAAAACTAAAATATTAAAATTATAAAAAAAATTAGTGGATTTAACCCATATATTTAACACTGCTTATGCTAACTGGCAATCGAAATCAAATCCAGGACCTTTTACTTATAATAAAACTTCATGCTACTATTTCTTCTAATCGGAAAAATGGGTGCATCCTTTTTTGTTAACGATAACCGTTGCTTGAATTATCTTAAAAATCTATCACTGCAAAAGAGTTTAGGGGTACGTTTATTTTCTGTTGTCATTTTCTTGTTTATAAAACTGTTCTATAAGAGAGATTTTAAAAAATAAAAAAAATATGTTTGAATAGTTATTTTAGAAAAATTTTCATTTGAAAATAAATATAATTATGGGTTTGTTTGAAAGCTATTTTGAAAATAGCTTTTATAAATTCTGAGGCAAAACCTAAATTTTGGATAATAGATTTTGGAAAATACCCTTTATGCTGAAAGTGGAATTGAAAGTGGAAGTGAGATTAAAAGTATGTTTGGTAGGCTGGAAGAAATGAAGTATTATTTTATTTTAATATTTATATTTATAGTAGAAAAGACTAATATACCCTAAAAAAATCCCTCATTCCCCATAAAAATCCCTCCCCTGGATGGAAAAGCCCGAGATCGCGCTATGGAGATCGAAAAAATTCTTGCCCTCCCCGCAACAGCAATTCCAACCAGCACATGTGGAGATCGAGAGATAGAGATCGAAGAGCTTGGCAGATCGAAGAGCAAAGAAGCTGGAGCCATGGGGGCGAGAAACATCGGTTATGAGTGGAGTTGTAGCGAACACCAGAGAAGAAGGAAAGCTGTCGGAGAAGAAGGAGGCAGTAGGTTGTCGTTTTTTTGGTTTCGTTCTTTGTTCACCGTCGTTGCAAGACTTCGTTGTTCACCGCCGTCGTCCTCCACCGAGTTCACTGTCGTCGTCTTCCACCAAGTTCACAGTCGCCATTGTCACTCGTCTTCTGGTTTCGTTCTCTGGAGCTTTGAGGGTAAAGGTGGAAATGAAGAAGGTGGAACACAGTTCCACGAGTAATAGGTTGGAAGTGGGTTCCAACAATTTTCATGGAATTAGAACCCACTTCCACACTACCTAACACACAAAAATCTGATTTCAGTTCGAGTTCCAATTCTTTGACCCTAATTCTCTGCTACCAAAAAGGATATTACAGATTTCGAGGTAAAACCTATGTTTTGAAAAGTGATTTATATTTGGGAAGTTATTAGCTTTTACGGATTCCAAGGCAAAAAAGTGGGTAGGAAGGAGGAAAAATAAAGAATGAAAAGTAGGAAAGAGAATAAAGAAAAAGTAGGAAAGATGAAAGAGAAAGAAATAAAAATTATGAAAGAGAAAAGAGAAAGAAGGACAAAAGTAGGAAAGAAGAAAGATAAATAAGGAAAAAAGTAGGGAAGAAGAAAGAGGAAAAAATATGAAAAAAAAGAAAAAGTAGGTAAAAGAAAACCTATGTTTCAAACCGAGATTTTGTAACTAAAATAGCTTTTCAGAAAAATTTTTATACTTGGACAAAATCTAAGTTTTGAAACCAAACATAGGTTTTAAAAAGTAATGTCAAACAAACCCTAAATTGGAAATCAAAATTTTGATGATAACTTAAATTCTTAAACAGAGAGAAGACCATGCATTGGGCAGAGAATGAATAAATGATTCTCCAATTTTCCTGAATAAATATTAAGAGATGAAAAAATTAAAAAAAACAACTTAAATTTATTTTTAACTTTTAGTTTTTGAAAACAATTTTCTATTTTTTTGTTTATAAAAATACTAATTGAAAACAAAACACCAAACAAAGTTTTTTAAAAAAACAAAAAAGGGATTTTAAGAAATAGAATAAATCAAACACACCCCTATGATTTCATATCCTTGACTCTTGGTCGTTTGGTCTTATCCACAACAAGAAATAAATGAAAGTGGGGGAGCAAAATGTGCAATCCAGATCAGATGACTCCAAAAGAATTAAATGTCCTCATGGAAAATATGCAATAGAAACCTTTTTATGACGTCAGCGGAATTAGGGTGAGATGACGTGTGCCGGAAATAATTAAGGGAGATTTACTATTTGATCCCATGTAATGAAGATATTTAGCAAATGGTCCCAAAGTTTAAAATATTTAAAAAATGGTCCCATTGACAACACGAGGTGTTGTCAATGCAGCACATGGGGTTGTCACTTGACAACCCCTGACAACACCATGTGCTGTATTGACAACACCTCGTGTTGTCAATGGGAACATTTTTTAAATATTTTAAACTTTGGGACCATTTGATAAATAAATCCCTTATGTGGGACCAAACAATAAATTTTCCAATAATTAAATTGTCAACCTAACTCATTGACTTGCTTGCAGCACAAAGCATCTGTTATTTGGTTTTCACGTTTATACTATATTATATATAAATTGGGATAAAATTTATCGTATTGTGTGCTTAATAATGTTTTGAATAAAATTACATTTAAAAAAATGACACTTTACAAAAAAAACTTACAATAGTAAAATAATAAGATTAAATGAATTTATGCTTGTATTAGAGCCTATGAACACCTGCGATTTTTTTAATTAAAATCTATTAACATTTAAATTCAGTCCATTAATTTTATATGAACATTTGTAATAGAGAGAATTGAGGAAAAATCTCCCATGATAATTTATTCAAAAATAAAACTTGCATGACGTGGAATGTCAGTTGCATATCGTGAAATATCGATTGTATAATATGGAAGGTTAGTTGCATTTGTATTTTTGAAAAATTTTATGTAACTGACCTTTTACAATATGCAACTGAACTTCCACATTATATATATATATATCTCATTTTCCAATTAATTATTAATGGGGATCTTTCTTAACTTCTTCCTTTGTAATTTTCTTAACTTGTAAAGGACGATGAATTTGCCCATGTGTATATTTATGAATCCCGTTTTTTCAATGGGCATGAAATCTATAAAAATCATCTTAAATTTTGTAACTCATTTTTTTCAACAGATTTTCTAGACACACATGTTTGACTTGTTTTGTACGAAATAGCCAATAGCCAGAGTTATTTCTGTGAACCTCCTATCCAAACTAATTTCAGTAAATGAAAAGTGAAAAAGATACCACGATCTTCCTTAAAAAGCGTCTTCATGTTTTCTCATATCTGCTTTCCAATATTATTAACAATATGTACTATATTGTACTACTTAAAAGTACACTCATCACATTTTGACATTTCTATCGTTGTTTTTTTTATTAATTATGATTTATGAACCAAGGTCCGTGAGGATATATTCGTTTATTTATTAAAGGTGTAAATATGTGGTTTTTCACAAGTTGCGTGGTGATAAGTTTGCTCTCATGTAGCTTGATTTAATTTGTACATGGTTTCTGATGGTTCTTCGTTTTCCCTCAACAATGGCAGTGGCTTGTATAGTTGCAAGTAGCGACGGATTTAAGACCCTAATTCAAAGAGTTGAATATAAGTGATACTTATCTTTAATATGTTTTGAGAAAAATTTAATGGGTTCAAATTAACAAAAGAGTGAGTGTAAAATAAATCACATAGTACTAATATATACTTAATTTTCAGAAAGTCAGGGGGTGCGGCTGAATCCACTGACTAACATATACGTTCGTCGATGGTTGCAAGTGCGCTAGCTTTGATTAGGGTTTGTATGATGTGGTTTAGGCTTTAGACTCTTTTTAGTGTTTTGTGCTTTATTTCAAATTTCATGTTTTCCAAATTTTAGAGTCATTTGATGTTAACTAATTATTATTTATTGCTATTATAGGCCATGATCCTTCATTTGTACAAAAAAAAAAGAATTTGCTTCCATATCCAAATTTAACCGTCCTAAACATAAAACACCAAAACCCAATATCACAATTTACACTATAAATAAATAAAGTCTTATATTCAAGATGGCAACGAGTTCATAAATTTTTCTGTAAAAAAAGTGTAAATCTGTTGCAAACTTAGCCCTCAAGTGTCATTATACTCGTCACCAAAAATTTTTTGTCACCCAAAAAACTAGTCAAAGTCACCGTCAACCAAAACTTCACCTTCTTCAACAAAGCGTTCAGATTTGCACTCTAACTTCCTTCTCTGCTCTCTCCCTATATATCTCACCCGATTCTCCCGTGTTTCTTCATCATACTGATAATTTCCTCAGCACATCACAGGCCAACCCCGGGAAAAAAAAAAAGAGTGGTTCTTTATGGATATGAGCACAGCACAGTCCAACCTCAGCACATCTGTCCCATTTCTTAATCAATTTTATTACTCACATGACTACCATAACCTCTCCGCAGAGATAGATCATTTATTTTTCAGCGTCAGCGACGACAAAAACGATATTTTCACTAATTCGTTGATTCTGTTGGACGAAGATGATCTGAGGCAGCAGGAGAAGAAGCGAGCCATGGAATCCGACCGAGACAAAGCTATGTTCGAGTATAACCAGAAACAGTAAGCTCAAGCTTTGATTGACTATTACATTCAGCATCAGGACAATTTGCGAACCAATGAAAGAGCTCATCATTCTACTTCCACTGAATCTGCTTCTGCCTCTGTCTTCGTTTCAGACAATGCGGAGTCCGAACTTCCGGCGCCGGCAAGCTCTAGATCGTCTTCATCGGGCCAGCACCATCATCGCAGGCTATGGGTGAAGGAACGACCGAAGGGCTGGTGGAAACGGTGCAACCGCCCAGACTTCCCCCAGGAAGAATTCCGACGATCATTCCGGATGAGCAAAGCAACGTTCGACATGATCTGCGACGAACTCAACTCGGTGTTGATAAAGAAAAACACGACGCTCCGTGAAGCTGTTCCGGTGAGGCAACGAGTAGCCGTGTGTATATGGAGTTTAGCCACCGGAGATTCTATCCGCCTTGTCTCCAAACAGTTCGGATTAGGCGTATCAACATGTCAAAAGCTTATCCTCGAGGTATGTTCCGCCATTAGAACTGTTCTAATGCCAAAGTTTCTTCACTGGCCCGATGAATCAAATATGAAAAAGATCAAGAACGGGTACGAATCAATCTCAGGCATACCAAATATCGGAGGCTCAATGTACACAACCCATGTTCCCATCAACGAACCTAAGACCAACATGGCCGAATATTTCAACAAGAATCAAACTTTGAGGATTAAGAAAACTTGTTACTCAATTACAGTTCAAGGGGTTGTAGATCCCAAAGGGATATTCACAGATGTGTTTATTGGTGGGTCTGGCTCCATGAACGATGATCAAGTTCTAGAGAAATCTGCTTTAAACCAGAGAGCCAATATGGGACATTTAAAAGATCTTTGGATAGTGGCAAATTCTGGGATTCCTCTAATGGACTGGGTTTTGGTTCCATATAATACATCACCACAAAAGAATCTGACTTGGAGTCAACATATATTTAACGAGAGGATTTGGGAGATTCAAAAGGTTGCCAAGGAAGCGTTTGGGAGATTGAAAGGTAGGTGGCGTTGTCTGCAGAAGAGAAGAGAGATGAAGCTCCAAAATTTGCCTTCGATTCTTGGGGCTTGTTGTGTTCTTCATAATATCTGTGAGATGAGAAATGAACGGATGGATCCAGAATGGAAGTTCGAGGTTTTTGACGACGAAGTTATACCTGAAAATAACATACGATCGGCTAATGCTGTCCTGGCCAGGGATTATACAGCTTACAATTTGTTGCACGATGGCCTTGCAAGAGGCGCCAGCGCTTTTCCCAACTGAGAAAGGAATTCCTTTTCATGGCATCATAATGGAGATTTGAGATGTTACCCGGGGGAGAATTGGGAAAAACCCCATTCATTGGAGATTGAGAGTAAAAATTTCAGTTGCCTTGCATAACGTGGAAAGCCACTTATATGTTGTGGAAAGTTAGTTGCATTTTGATTTTTCAAAAATTTTAAACAATTGACTTTTGACATTATGCAACTGACTTTTCATGATATACAATTGAGCTTTTAAATTATGTAAATGCAACTGATCTTTCACATCATATAATCTCATTCTTCAATTAATTCATTCACATAGGATTTTCCCCAATTCTCCTTCCTATGTACTATATATATAGTAATTTGCTTAAAAATAAGTATCATTAGTGATATGCTTTTGTAGTCGGACAGAATTGTACTGGATAAGAGTTAGCGTTGTACGTGATTATCAAGGAGTTATATTGAGAAATTAAATTTACAAATTAAACCTCCAAAAGGATGCCAACTCGAAGAGTTTATTAATGTAGGCAAAAAGTTTGTTTTGATATTATTTCTTAAAAACTCAATTTGCTTTTGTTTCTTAAATATATAAATATATTTTCTCCAGATTATATTTATTGTATACGGTAAATGAGATTTCTATCAATGGTAGCTACAATTATAAATGATAGATCAGGGAAGCCAAAACACATTTATTATAAAATAACTAATTCAACTAACTTTTCAATATTAATAAAGTTATTATCTAACTCTAATATAAAATATTATATAAAATAGTTTTTTTGGATAACATATATATAATAGCTGCCAGTCATATACTAAAGGAGGTGACAATAACCAATAACTTGCTAGTACAATAGCATGTAATGTGAAATGTAAGTGGGAAGCCGCGTATTGAATCGCGTTTATCAATATTTATTTAGGTGTTAGTGTCTGCTCATCAAGCACATGGTGCGTTCTAGTGGCAAAGTAATAGTAGTGGTGGGTTGAGTACTTGAGTTCTATCTTCACAGTACATACCTAGTGCCTATTTTCGCCTTCTGTTCAACTAAAAAATAAAGGTGTACTGAGGTTACAGTACGTACCTAGTACCACCTTCTATTCAACCAAAGAGCTTTTAGCCTCGTGCATGTTATCTCTAAGTTGGAAGGTTCCATACTGCTGATGTAACCTCCGATTTGTAGTGGTTATCTATTTAATTGAAAATAATAAGGTCATGCTTATCAAAATTTAAAACAAGGAGGTGGCAAAGACGGAATGGCATTCAGAAAGTTGCTTATCAAAGTTTAACATTTGAGATTGAGTCTAATGGGCAATTTATGCAGGCAATCTCACTTGAAATGCTCCACACACACCACTGCATATAGTATTTTTGGAAGCATAGGCACCTCTTCAAATCCTGTCTGGCCAAAACAAACCGTATACTGTTTCCCGGAATCTTTAACATCACCTCTTTTGGCATTGACTGTTAAACAGTACTGCAGATGCTTTTTATCTGTCTAAGATTATTTTTATGCTATATAGTAATTCTATAATATGTTCTTATTCAAGTCATTTGTTTATAACTATAAACAATCTTTACAATATATTTACATTTAATTTGCTTATAGAATTATGCATAGTTTTTGTAAATCCTTCTCCTCCTCACTTTGCTGGAGCAGATAATACCTGAAAGTTCCATATCTCTGCCTCCTTAGATGAAAGTCAACTTATGGATTCCGAATTAAAAAAAGGAGAAAGAAAGGAAGAAAAGTCCACAACTTCGCTCTGAGAAATTAGTACTTTGCTTCCCCATTCATTCCTCAAGGCTTCCTCTGTCACAAGGAAGCAATTCTGTGGAGGACACATGATTATTTACCAGACATTTTATGAGGAGGCTGTGTACAGTTTTGCCATAAGAACGCGATTTACGCGCCCTATCAACCTCAAAATGAGAGAGAGGAGGAGGAGGAAGGCATGAACGGTGAATCTGCTTTTGAAGTTCTCTCACATGAAGGGAATGTATCGTCTTTGTTTAGTGTTTTTCCAAATAAAGCCTGGTAAAAAATGCACAAACTTGTAGATAATCGCTCTGTTTTTGCTCCATTCTTTCTAAAGAATCTCAAAAGGCTATAATAGAACGTACAACCATGTCGAGCTATACTGGCATTTTCCTTTTGACTTGAAAATTCTCACAGATTCTCCTTCAGAGATTCTATCAATGGCTTTATTTTCCCTCAAGCAATAAATGACTTGGGATTATAGCTAATTGGAGTGGTATATTTAGAGAAGCCTCAACGTCGTCAATAACCGTTGGCCGTAGGATTTAGGCTTGACGAATAGTGGTGGATGGTGATCCCAAATTGTTGCTTACCACCTCGACATCTTATATGTCCAACATTGCGGAGATTCCGGAAAGAACCAATGAGTAATGAACACTCGTAGGACAGAGAAATTGAGAGGTTGAAGAGAGTGTAAGAGACAGACAGATATGCAAGCGATTCTTTGCAAGGAAAAAAGGTCTTCTTCGTCACGAGTCTCGAGGCGTCATTGTCTCAATTATCCAAATCGACAATCTTGAACAAGGGAGAAAGAGAGGGAAAGGGACAGGAGAGGAAAAGGAGAGAGAATCTTTGAGGAAAAGTTTGGTACAGGAAGAAAAAAAGGCTTCGGAAAATGGAGAACGTTCGGGTGGAGAAGGAGGACGACGACGATGTGGGACCCTTGGCTGGGCAGGAAGAGGAAGGAGAGGTAGGTTCGAGCTTGACGATGGAGAGGGTGGCTGCCGCCAAGAAGTTCATCGAGAACCATTACAGATCTCATTTGAAGCTCATACAAGATCGCAAAGAGAGGTGATACAACTTATTATTACCGAACAATTTTAAAATCCCCCAATTAGAAGAACCGGGAGAATCTCAAAATGGCAACTTTCTTACACATATTTAATTCTTATAATTTAGGATTAAAAAACATGTTGAATAGAATCAATTAAAGGCAGCTCCTTTGACAAATTTCTCTCTTTACGCTTAAATATATTTATTTAATTCTCATTATTTTCTTGCATGTCGTTGGGACCTGGGGGCGTGTTTCCTTTCCATGCTTTATTAATTGTGCAGGAGTTTTGAAAGTCTGATAATTCTATAATTTGTGCGCGTTATGGAACATAGACACTTCTCTTTTTTTCTGGCTTTTCATTATCAGGGTCCGGGTTTTGTCTCTGCATGCTCAAACATTTGCTGATCTTAGTACATTAACAGCCATAAATTTATTATTTGCAGGCGTTCAGTGCTGGAAAAGAAGTTAGCATCTTCTCATGTACCTGAAGAAGAACAGAGACATCAGCTGAAGGATTTAGAGCGCAAGGAGACTGAGTTTATACGGTTAAAACGACACAAAATCTGTGTCGATGATTTTGACCTTCTAGATATTATTGGGAGGGGAGCCTTTGGAGAGGTATAAATGTGTTTAATTAGATTAAATCATTAGTGGCCTCTTTTTGTTCCTTAATTTTTGTGCCATTAAAGCAGAAGTTGGGCAGATTGTTGGAAATCTGGGCCGCAGTACCCAATGTTATTTTTAACATGGTAGAATAATCAGTTCGTCTGGTTAAACAAACTATTTCCAGTGATTTCCTGGCTAGTCTTTGGACAACCAAGCTTGCTGGGAATAAAATTTTCAGATTTGAACTTGGATTTCAATAGGGGAAAAAAGAAATAAAGAAAATACTGTACGAGAAAAACTAGAAAAATATCTGCATTTAGAGTTTCACTAACTTCCATGAATTAAATCAGAAATTCCGGATGGGTACCTTCCAGCACGTTTTTGGTGTATGGCAACTATGCACATGGTTGCCATTGGTATTTTTTTATTTTGTTTTTGCTTTGATTTTTTCCCCTGCATTCTCAAAGATGAGTGAATTCTGATATTGCAGCGCAATTTCACCATTAAGGGAAAATTCTTCTTCAATAACAAAAAAAAATCATATACTAGTAATCTGCTGGAAGGCGTTAAATTGATAGCAGAAATATCATGATGGTGTGCCTGTGGAAAATATGATGCCGAGGATATTCTTTTGGCAAAATCTTAGGCATAATGCTAGGTGTTTGAAGGTTTCCATTTGATGGCTATCACCATCATCATCATTATCACCACTGTCGTAGATGTGCATAGGGTGTCCGGCCCGTGAAGGTCAAGCTTGCATGGGAAGCATTTAACCAACACAACAGATTATTAGCAGTAGAACTCTTACATGTTTCTGGTTATAATTACACCAAAAGAATCTTGGTCTAGTTTGACTGCGGATTGTGCTTGAACCAGAAAAATACCTTTTCTTGTAGTTCCTCAATCCTCTGTGATCACATTACCATATTTCATACCTTTCCTGATGTATCTCTTTCCCTTTACTTCTAAGTTGTAATTTCTTCAGAGTTTATGTTGGTTAAATATGCTGCTGGTCACACGTGATCCTCAGGGCTCAGATCCTGCAGTGGATTTGACCAGCCATTTACTTTTTTTTTTTCCATAACTGATTACCATGAGATTGATTGCATGCTTTTAAAAAATGATTGCGCAGGTAAGACTTTGTCGCGAGAAGAAATCAGGCAATATTTATGCCATGAAGAAGTTGAAAAAGTCTGAAATGCTCAGCAGGGGGCAGGTTAGTTCTCATTATGATGAAGCTCTGCAAAGTCCTGTTCTTTCCATTATTAAATTATGTCGCTCATAGAAGGAGAGTTCTTTCAGCTGTTATGTTTAAGCTTCTTCGCATGCTGCAAATTGTTCGTTTTTGGTAATCTTGCTGGCTATATTTGCAATTCAGGTTGAACATGTTACAGCTGAGCGGAACTTGTTAGCAGAAGTTGCGAGTCATTGCATTGTGAAACTCTATTACTCCTTTCAGGATGTTGATTACTTATATCTGATTATGGAATATTTACCGGGTGGTGATTTAATGACTTTGCTGATTAGGGAAGAAACTTTGACTGAAAGTGTGGCTAGATTTTACATCGCTCAAAGCGTTTTGGCCATAGAATCTATTCATAAACACCATTACATTCATCGGTTGGTAATTATGCCAGGATCGTTGTTTTGTTAGCATGGGCTTTCTCTTGGAACCCAATTTTACCATTATAAATTTCTTCCTTTCTCCCTTTTTCTGCAGTGATATAAAACCTGACAACCTTCTGCTGGACAAAAATGGTCATATGAAACTGTCTGATTTCGGTCTTTGCAAGCCACTTGATTGCACACATTTATCATCAATAAATGAAGGTGAAGTCTTAGATGATGAGAACTTGAGTGATACCATGGACATTGATGGATCTTTACCAAGTTCTAAATGTGGAAGGCGCTGGAAAAGTCCACTGGAACAACTTCAGCATTGGCAAATAAACAGGAGGAAGTTGGTAACTGCTTTATGCCTACATTCAGAAATAACATTTAGTTGTTTGCCTAATCGGATTTCATTTCATTTCCTCTTAAAAATGCCTAATGGCAATATGTAATTTATTTTTTCACAGACTATTGATTTACTCAATAATGAAATCTCTAATACCTATTGGAGCATTTTCCCACAAGGTTAAGCTATTAGGAGGTGCTCCATTAATGATATGTAATATATAACTCATAAATGTGCGTTTAAGGCCTCAAATGTAGCATTAACGTGTCAAATTTCATTTTTGAACTGCAATTTATTATTTTTAACATATCTGATCCTTAGATGCCTGTATGCATATCCTCCTTCAACCTGTTTATTCATTTCATGACAGGCATTTTCCACTGTTGGAACTCCAGACTATATTGCTCCTGAAGTGTTGCTTAAAAAAGGCTATGGTGTGGAGTGTGACTGGTCCGTTGACATTCTGTTTCTAGTTTCTTTTGTTTGATCTGCAACTGATCATTAAGTGATAGCATTTTGATGCGAAAGCAGTTTTCACCCATGAAAAATAAGATAATGAATTTGCAGCGATTTTTTATTTAACATTTCTGGCTAAGATTCATAGGGTTCCGGGTTCCAAATGATTGCATGTAGACTTTTAAGTTATAACGTGGCTAGTGAATTATGCTTATTCTTATAAAGGCAATAGAATATCTTGTTTTTGAAAGTTATGTGCGAAATACTATATACCCTCTGTGCTAAGTGTCCCGATAAAATTTGTCAAAGGGGATAAATATACCCTCCCTCATAAAATAAATTGTTTAAGGAAAATTCAGGAACTTAAATTATTTTTGGTATCTTATATATTTGATGAAGAACAGAAATCATTATGTCCTGCTGTGATCATTTGACTGGAGTAACATCAAGTGATCTTGAAGTGAGCCTTGGGAAGTTAAGTGGTCACATACTAGCATTTCAACAGATAATAATTCAGATTTGATATTTTTCCTAGTTGATCTTTATGAACTTGATGTCATGAAATTTAAAAATTAAGTAACTTGAAATTAAAGCATCAAAGGGCATTTGACTGATATGGAAAAATGTGAAAGAAAAGAGAGTCCAATTGAAGGCTGTTAAAAAACTCCTGTGTTTAACTAGTATTTGGTGGAGATCATTCATCAGTTTAGCTGCTCTTACTGGGAAAATGCTGATTTTGCTTAAAACAATGTTTACTTTCTTGAAGTTGCTAATATCAAATCTGCTTGGTTGCAGGTGGTCTCTTGGTGCTATCATGTATGAGATGCTTGTTGGTTATCCCCCGTTTTACTCTGATGATCCAGTAACAACATGTAGAAAGGTTTTAATCTCGTTGCCCTTATTCTGTTCCCCATCTGGCTTCCCTCTTCATTAAAATAACTCAATATTTTTGTATAGTCACTACTTCTCAAGCCCCTAAATAATACAGATTGGGGATCAAGTCCAGTCTCTTGTATTATAAATTTTCACAAGGGCTAGATGGCAGCTATCTGGAAAACAATTTGACTATTAACAAGCCCTTTAAGGGGGAAAAAGTTGGACATGATCATGATGGCAATTTTGATATGCTAGTTTTTTCTTAGATTGATGTTTTAGAAAACATAGGTGAATAAATACCATATTTTTTAAAAATTTTTAACTTCCATCACCGCCGTAAATTTTACTGCCTTTTGCCTGTCTAGTTTCTGATTCTTTTTATTTATATCCAGAAAATATTGCGTTAAATAGAAATATTTTACATAATTGTGCTCAGGGAAAGCTCTGTAATCGTAAATTTTGGTCATTGACTCATCATAAATGGCATACCACACAATGAACCGAACACTGAGAAATTGTAGAAAGCTAAGGTAATAGAGCTTTACCCCCTAACAAGTATTTAAAATGAGAACAATTTGAAGGAGTTCCAAGAATTTAAAACTTGAATCCCTCTTTTAATTTGTTTAGATTAATCTTGCTTCATATTTGGGCTCGAGTGACTTATTTGAACCATTTTTCATAATACACTCTTGATGTCGATTATGTGGTTACTCAGCCCTGTGGCTTACTTGTTTGTCTCATTTGTTGTCTATATAGATTATCTTTCTAATTTTTTTGAGAATTTGAGTACATCTTAGCATTTATCAATTATTTTCCTTTTTTTGTTTGGATTTGGGGCTTCTAAGTCAGGGTTGAAGTTACCTTCATTTTGTGGCCTTGGTGATTATTGCCTGCAGATTGTTCATTGGAAACATCATTTAAAATTTCCAGAGGAGGCAAGGTTGACACCTGAGGCAATGAATCTAATTTTTAGGTTGCTTTGTGATGCTGACCATAGGCTTGGTACTAGAGGGGCAGAAGAAATTAAAGTGTGTAAAATGTGTTTCTTTAACTATAGAACTTCACAATTACATCATTTTTTCCCGGTCTCAACATTATTGGCACTTAATTGACTAGGCACATCCTTGGCTCAAAGATGTTGTATGGGATAAGCTCTATGAAATGGAAGCAGCATTCAAACCACAAGTCTATGGAGATCTTGACACACAGAATTTTATGAAGTTTGATGAGGTTAGACTTGATGAGTTCTTTCCGACTGCAATGTCCAGTAGGATCTATATCCAAGATCTCTTTGACTCTGTTTCCTGGTCCCTACAGATTGTCCATCATGAACAATCACAGATTTGTATTTACTCCATTCCTTCAGATGCAACATGTCACAACTTCAGTAACTTGTACTAAATACTTTTTGTTGAATATCAAAGAGAAGAGCATAATTACTCTGTTATATGATGTTATATATTTCTGTTTTCATTGAGTCAATACAAATTGCAGATAGAACAATGTCTGAACTTCTTCAAATTGTATACATATATGCGAGTCTCTTTGTTCATTTCTGATCTTCTTTAGTAGAACCATTCTCTTATAGAATGAATTTATTTTAAACAAATTGTGGTGAAGTGATTGTTTGTAAATGTGCCTTCTTCTGGAGGCCACGTATGCTATAGGTGAATTAATTTCCATATCTGTTTCTCTCACCAGGTGTGATTAGTTTCTTATAACGTTGTTGTAATTGTGTTAATAGGTTGAAAAACCAAAACCAACAAGAAGTGGATCTGGTCCCATCAGAAAGGTATCCACTCCATTTGCTTGAAAAATAATTAAACCTCTTAGGCAAAATATCTAGTCACTTGCCTCGTTTGTATCTAGTCACTTACCTCGTTTGTTTACTTTTGTTTCATTAATTTTGAAACTGAAAGTTTCAGCTGCGTTAGAATGTATCATCATTAGTTGTGTAGTATTCGTAAAATACCTTTTTAACCTGTATACATGTTTTCTTTATTTTGTATGCAGATGCTATTGACTCCTCAAGATCTTAGCTTTGTTGGCTATACATATAAGAATTTTGATGCGGTCAAGGGCATGCATCGTACTATGGGTATGTGATTTGGAATTCAACTATGATCTCTAGATCTCTTGACATCTTATTATCAGCTAACTAAATAGGTGGGCCCCTTTCATTGCAAGTAATTTGAGAAACAAGCGGTGTTGTTCATGGCTTTAAGTAATATGACCAGCTACGAATTTTTGTTATATATTGGTGATGATTTCGCTGAATGGGGACTCATTATCATTATGCTTTTAGTCTGAGATCCAAACTCTTGTTATATCTCTGGTTGTAGTTTAGCAACTATCACTTTGACAGGCTAATAGCTATTATGGAAAGGTAGTGGCATGATCAGTAATTTGTTGTTGGGTTACTACTATTCACATTTTCTGATGCATCTATCCGAAATCTAACGAATGGGCTATACTTGGCTCGTGAATAGTGCGGCTTGTTATGGATTTTGTTGTATATATATTGGATATTGATGATAATAGTGTATTATTTTTATTCAACTGTCACAGATAGGGGGATGAGGAGCATGTCATCACCTATTCCACCAGTCACTGAATCTCCCAAGGGTAATGAGATAGGCTTCTATTAGTACTTATTTGGTTTGCATTATACCAAAGTTAAACTGTTCTGATACAAGCATTTCTTTCTAGGTGATCCTGGGAGAGACTGTTCTTCCGGATTCTCAAGCCAGTAGCACTCTTGCGCCCGTACGGCAATGCTGCTTTTAGGTGAAGTGTGACTCGACTCGAATCCTTGCCATGTATAGAAACTCTCATGTAACAAATGGATATCAGAAACTTCAATGAAACCTTCTAAGGTGATGCTGGGTAGGCCTACTTAGCTTCCAGCTACCTTTGCCTGCATTTTCTGCTACCAACAAAGTTGATAGCCATTTACTATTGAGAATGATGGGTGTCGGCATGCCTCGAGGTTTGGTTTGACTAGAAGCTGTAGCAATGCATAGTCTAAATGGTAAATCAAGCCAATTCTGATATAAGGATGTCTGAGAAATTCCTGTCTTCATATAATGTACAGCTAGTTGCAAAATGAGCTCATGAAAATTTACAAAAGTTGGTGTTGCAACTGGAAGTTTCATCTTTTCTCCTTCGACTTATCTGACTGATTATGCAAGAATTGTACTTCAGAATTTTGTTTGATCCACTTTTCTGTGGGACCCACCTCTAACGTTTTTTTTTGGCGCCCATTAGTTTGGTATGATTATCTATTATAAGTTGTAACCCAGATTTCGTTTCTGTGAAAGTTTTGAAGACGTGTGAAGAAACCACTGTTATTAGATAAAAACTGGTGGTGTTATGAAGCTTTTGACCCTTCCTTATGGTGCTTAAGAGATCATATGTTGATTTTAGTGACCATAAGGAATACGTTTTATTATTATTTCCAAAGATTCATGATCAAACTATGATTGTAAAGTTAACACAGCAATTTTTTTGTCAATGTTAACTATTTTTCTGGTACCGTCCTGTCTTCCTGCCAAATTCCATGTTTAGTATGCTCGGCGCTAATCATTCAGTCATAGCTTTGGTAATAAGGTAATGTAGCGAGAATGGATTTTAATTAGCGACCGTTTGGAAAACCTTTGGGGGAATGTATTTTGGCATAATGCATTGTCTAGAATGCATTTCGGTATAATGCATTTACATTTGGATAAACCTTGAAATCAAAGTGCATTTATTATGTAAAAAAGGAATATTTTGCTCATAATATAGTTTGAAAGAAGGAGTTACTAAACACTAGAATCTGTAAGTAATAGACTTTTGGGTCCAAAATGTATTTTAGTGTATTTCAATTTCCATTTCAATTACTTCATATGTATTATGAACTAGATTAGATCTAACAAAAGATGTTAGTTGCCCACAATATGTTGATGAACCAATATTTAAATTTTTAATGGTTCTACGTTTAGTTCTCGATATTCCATCGAACATGATTGCTTTAAAAAAGATAAATTTGGGAACTCTACTCATTGATATATTTTATTTTGTTAAAAAAATTACTTCATATGCAAAGTAATAATATATCAATTAATTTTATTAATTTGCATGCAATTTTTTTTAAAAAAAGAATCTTATCCCAAGTGTTTTACTTCAACGGACAGGTACCGTGCTTATCTGGGAACTATTCTCAAACCACATTACACATAAGTTAAAATAAAACCCATTTCACATATTTACTTCAACTTGCGTAAAATCACTTTTTCAACGGATTCCCAAACATGCAGTAAATATGCTTAGCAAACCTAAGACCCATTTTAATCTTGGCCATATTAATTTACAATCTATAATTTTGTGAAGAAAGTATTCAAATAATTGAACCTTTTACATCGTTGTATACCTTTTTTTAATGTTTATACGCACGTTTGGCATTTTTAGACTCATAATAGTTCCATTTTATTTCCAACTTTATTTGTTCAAAATGAGTTTAATTCCTTTGTATCACATTTACAATACTATGATAACAAAAAGCATTAACTCATCTATAATTAATTAACTTTCTTGCATCTATCTAATTCACATCATATAAATTCATTGAAATCAATAACTTACTCTAATTATGTGAATATATTTTTTTCAATTACAAAATGTACAATAAAAAATTACTCCCAAAATATACGTGGGTTTCCTAAGCACTTCATAGCAAAATAAGTTATCTTGTTCATAATTTGTGAATACTGTGATATTTGTTGAATATTTTTTTTAATGAAACTTGTACAAAAAAGGACATAAATGCTTCTAAGCTTAAAACTTAATTTCAACTTTTATGCTCCTCAAGGGCGGACCTATGTTATATTGAGCGGGTTCAACCGCACCCGTTACTTTTAGAAAATTAGGTATATATTCGTACTATGTGATTTATTTTGCACCCATTCATTTACTAATTTTGAACTCACTAAATTTTTGTTCAAATTCTTCTCAAAAGATATTAAAAATAAATCTAATTTATTTTTTCAAAAAATAGTTTACTGAATCAAGATCCTGAGTCCGATTCTCTATTAATTTTAATAAAAAATTTATGTCTCATTCTTTTGTGCAATCAATTGGTTGTAATTGTCTCGTTATATAAAAAAAGTGGTTGAAGGAAGAGCTATAATAGATGTAGCACGTGCCTATAGTTACCAAACCAATTTTGTCAAATCTCATTTTAATCAAATATATTAGCAACTCTTTTGCCATTATGGTCGTTTGGGAACATGGTAGATATGTACTTTTATGTAAATTAAGGTAAATATATGAAGAAGATTTTCTCATTTTACAAAAAAACACTGTTAAACATACGTTTGGGGAGTGTAAAAGTTTTGCAAAACAACCCATGTATCAATTTTGAAAATTATACATTTATACTTTTTACAAAACATAATTATCTCAACCACATCACATATATAAAAGAACATGACAGATGTGAGAGAGGATTTGAATTGATAAACAACTCTCTCAACCATGTCAGACTCAAATTTCAAAGAGCGGTTAAATTATAGAAAATAATTTTTTCCATACAGTCATTCAAATGTATCATATTCGACTATCGTTATACCTAATTGAAAGTACATATTTTAAAAGATGTTTTCTGCATTCACACAGATTTGAACTCAACCTATGTTAAAATAGTCAAAACTAAGTAATTACTCCATATGGTCCTATATGTAAGCATATTTACCTAATTTGATTGAATTAAAGATGTGAATTAAACTAATTAATATGACATGCAAATTAAACTAATTTTTTTCTAAAACACCCTAATCATTTTCTTTAATTCCCATGATATGTTATTTGATTATTGTTGAAAGAGCATCAATAGAGATAATTTTAAAAACGATAAAAATTAAAAATAAATATTATATTTGAGACCAATATTAGTTCCCTAATTATGTTTTACAATAAAGATCAAAGGAGTAACCGTTTTCAAGATGATATCCAATTTAAGTTATATCATCTAAAGACACTTCCTTCCTGCATTCGTATGGGCTCGAAGTTAAAGTGTCGTGTGAAAACAGGTAAAACCTATTTTTATTTGATTGGGTCCGTTTGGCAAAGCGGTGGAGAAGTACTTATGGGCTTATTCACACAAGCCGTGGCAAATCTATGGATGAGATTGTCTCGTTTTACGGAAAAACACTGTTCAACGTGTTTATGGGTATAAGCACCTTGTTGCCAAATAAGGCCATAAAAAAATAATTTTACCTATGGGTAACATGCAAGTGTTTTTTTTTCCTTTGGTTAGATTTTTTTTGTCATTCTTTGATGCATACCTTACTAAATATACTAGGACAAAAACAATGAAAAATTATCTATAAAAAACTAAAAAATGCATAATAAAATTTTAATTTTTAAGAATAACTTTAAAATTAATGATTTTATTTTGTGCAATTTAAGTGTAATCGGTTAAAAGAAAAAAAATACTATTGGAGGAAGATAATATACCGAAATCTAGGAATCGTTGGATTGCGTATATAATGTCTTTTGTGTGCCGTAGTACAGGGTAGCACAATCACATGTAAGTCTTTTGCCAGTTATATACCGTATCAAACACCGTTATGACGAAAACACCCCTACTAAAATGCCCTTGTTCATTATGCAAGAGCCAAAGCCGCATGGGTAGAGGGGTAATTTCGAAATAGTCCAATTCGTTGCCGATCAAAACACCGGACTCCTCGTCCTCCATGGCTTCGTACGATTTGGAGCTCCAACTCAGGCAACTGCTTACAATATCCAATTCCGAGAAGCGACCTTTGTGATTCTTCCGGCGAGGGAATTCACGTTGTTGAAGCAAAATCTATAGCTCTTTTGTTCATCATTGCGTTATTGAAGGTAGATTTTGTCGTTCAATTTTGATTTGTTTTCCTTTGCTTTTCGGTTTTTGTTGATTTAACTTCTAGGGTTTTGTTTCTTGGATTTACGTTGTTTTCATGTTGATTAACATAGTTTGTGATTTCTCTTCGTGGTTTAAGGTTGATTCAAACCCTAGGATTTCATTCTGTGTCTGTACCTTTTTTTTAAAAAAATAATTGACGGTACTTATCAAACAGGGATGGAGGCAATAGAGGAAAGGGCTTTTTTGCATGCATGAAGTAGCTAGAACATATACACCCGCACTTATATTGCTGATAGATGCATATTTAATTTTCTTTTGCTTTTTATGGTGATTCTACTTACAATAATTTTCACATATATGTGAGGAGGAAAAATGCTTGGGGTTTATGTTGTATAAGAATTTTTAACCTGCTGTCATTGCCTAATATGATCAGGTGACGATTTGAACTGAGCAAGTGAGCTTAAGAGCAAAAGAAGACTGGTTTTTGGGGGGGGGACAGGAGGTAGGATATTTTCTGCGTTGTACATCTGATAGAACTGGATGAAGCATGGAGAAAGTATTTTTCAATCGGTATCATTTGATTACTATCAAATATCAATGTTACAGTTAGAAAGGGTGGATCAATTATATTCGAGGAAATAACAATTATTTGCATTTGCTTGTTTATAAAATTCTGGTGGTGTTATGTAAAGTTGTCATGATCTCCTGTCTGATTTATGAGATAAAGTTGACTTTTAAAGTCAAGAGGGTTTAAATTATTGGATACTGCAGTTTTCAAATGGTACGTGCTTGTTTGAAAACTTCGTTGGGAGAAATGAGTTTACAAATTTTGAGGCATTTTATAGATTTCGAGATGGTTTTACGGAGTTCAAGATGGTTTTTATGGATTTCGAGATGGTTTTTACAGATTTCAAGATGGTTTTGTCTCGACTTACGTGTACCGTTTTGGAAACGATGTTGCCAAACAAGCACTATGTCATTCATGGATCTTCATGGTATTTACTAGTCATGATAACATAGATTTTACCTTGATTCATGTTTGAGCATTTATTTCTATTTACTTATCTGTCTATAATCTTAGTGTTTGGTGAAATACTAAAATGCAATCTATGTGACTTCTGTGGATGAGCTTGTTTGTGATGCATCAGCGCAGCACCATGTTGACTTGTGTAGGAATGTTGAAATTTTTGCCACTTGTTTATGAAGATCCTCCTCCCCATTTTCACATGTTAGTGCCCAGGGGTGTTAATTTCATTTCTTCTCAATCTAATGTTCCTCAGTTTTGAGAGATATCTGCATCTATAGCAAAAGGGTGCACAGTAGCATACGGCATCATATAAATTTGACCTTATTCACAAAAAAAAAAATAATAATAAGCGTGGGAAGAACGAACAAGTTATTGCATATTTAAGAAACATGACATAGCAACAACTATCACTGGGATGGCCGAAGTTATTTAAAGAGATTTGATGTGGTGTGAAGTTTTGTTGCATCATCAGCTGTGATTTTCAATTCTGTTCAAATAAAATTTTATTCTGGATATTAAGGCTATTATTAGTTTTGGTTGAGGGTGTATACATGCGTTGAATATGACAACCTATTATGTCATAATTGGATATGGGTTTTTATAAAGAGCAGGATGGGATAATACGTATGAAATGATAATATTTTGTAAATTGTGAGATGTATTTGAGTTACGATCTTAACTATACTATGTAAAGAGTTGGGTTTTCTTTTAATTGTATGCTTGTTAGCTTTCTTTCTTCTCTTCACATATTTATTGCCCTTCTTGACAAGCCTGTTATGATTTATGATAATGCTGGTACTGGTAAGTTTAGTTTTTTAACATATAAATTATGGCCTTTCTTTACTCGCTTTATTCTTTTAACTTTATTGTTGTTTTTGTAAAACATCTAAATATGTAGATTTCTGTGTTTCTTTGAATTTTTGGAGAATCTTTTCTTGTGGTATAACTAGCATGCATGCTGAGTATATCATGCAGAGAGATGGGAAAATTATCAATTTTTACTAAACATCTGGATGAATCTTCTATGCTGTCTTAAAAATCCATTTTCTCTTTAAATTTGTAAGAATTATTTTTCTATGTCTCACCGGATGAAGATTAATTTCAATTTATGGTATGAATTTGATCCTTTCAGGTGTGTTATCTGATTGTTCTACAAATTGGATTTGCACTTTATGTGCCATGGTGCTATATCTTTGACATGCACTATTCTTTGGTCTGGATTCTTGTCTCAAAGGATGTGTGGGAACTAGTGCAATGGCAACATCTAGTAAGTTTGATGTATCTTCTAGTAGTCCTGATAGACCGTTGTACGCTGGGCAGTGTGGATCTCAGATAGTTACTCCACTAGATAGATCAGGTAGCTTTCGTGAAAGCATGGAAAATCCAATTCTATCATCTCTGCCTAACATGTCACGGAGCAGTTCTCCAGTGACACAGGGGGATGTGACAAGCTTCTTTAAACATTTGCGATTTGATCCTAAGTTGGTGGCTGCAGAGCATAAGTCTAATCGTCAAGTGGATCTCAAACGACATGTCAATGCTGCTCTTGGGCTTCCACCTGATGAATCTTCACCTAGTTCTTCCAAAGGCAAACTAGTGGCCACCCCAGTACCAGAAGAAATAAAACGAGTAAAGATTGGATTGTGTGAAAGCTCAGTGAAGGCTAGGTAGTTTTTTGATATTATTTTTTTAATGTATTACTAGTTGCAAACTCACAGTAACATAAAGCTGTTTAAAACATTTTGTTATTTGACAGGCAACGTGCAAAAACCTTTAATGAAGCCTTATCTGTATTCAACAAAGTTTTCCCAAGTATTCCTTCAAAGAAGAGATCTCGATCAGAATGCTTTTCTAGTGATCGTTCTGGTGTCATGTTAAGTGATCGATCAGTCTTGGGACCAAGTGGAGGTAAGGCTGGAGTTCAAGGTCATGCCATCGCTGGTGGTTATGAACTTGAGCGGCAAAAGCCCGAAGAACGGACCAAGAATCTTGTTCCTAACAAGCGCACTCGAACTTCTCTGGTTGATGTAAGGGTAAGTATCATGGATTTTTGCAGTTGCATGTTTGCTGGCTTCCCAAACTCATAATTCATTCCTATTAATGCCTGATATTTTTGCTTCTTCAGTTTCTTACTGTTTTAAGCAAATACTGCATGGTTGTACCTTATAAGTAATATACACTTCCCAGAAGCATATTTGAAGCCTTGCTCCTTCTATACTGCTTTACATATCTCTGTTCTATGTTCTTTTCCTTTGCTAGAGTTGTATGTTAGAACCTTTGCCCTGTTTTTCTGGTTGTGATGCAGTCTTCTAATTGTGCATCTATTTATATACTTTGAATACAGTTATTAAATTTGGCATACCACTCTTAAGCTTTTATGCATTTGTTTCATGAACCTTAAATTTTTATTATGCCTTTCTCACTGTTGTGATGAAAACAGAAATAAATTGAAGATTATGCTTTTCAATCCTTGTGATACCACTCTTAATCCAGCATGCATGTGTTTGATGAACTTTAAATTTCTATTAAGCCTTTCTCATTGCTGTGATGAAAACAGCAACAAAATGAAGATTATGCTTGTTAGTTTTTGTGATCTAATAATAGCTGTTTGTAGTTTTCTTTATGTCATGAATCAGCTTTCAGATTAATTCAGTATGCTTAGAGCCTGTGGAGGAAAACTTTAACTTCTCTTTTTTGTTTTTTATTTTTGAAATCTAGATGGACGTGCGGACAAATTCTCTTGTCAGGCCATCTGGGACTGTAGATAGAGATAAGGACATGCTGCGCCTTGTCAGTAGCAGTGCTGTTCAGGGTGAGGAACGGAGTCTACCTCTTGGAGGAGATGGCTGGGAAAAGTCAAGAATGAAGAAGAAGCGTTCCTGCATCAAACCTGATGGTTCTCCTGGTGCAGCCTTGACTAAACCTATTGATGCCTTACAGGAATCTAAACAGGGAATACAACAGCGACTTGTTACTGATACTCGGTCGAAATTGAGTAACGATTCCCATTCGTTTAGGTATGAGTGCATTGAATATATGTATGTTTTCCTTTCTTGCTTAATAGTATGGTATTATTTTGATGAGCACTTCTGTTACCGCATTCATGTTATCTATTTCTTACGAATAGAGGCAGGACAATGTAAGAGGTTGTATTCTTGAAGTCTTTGATGGTTTAAATTTTGATTTATTAAATTATTAGAAATTAAATGCAAGTTGTTATCCCCACAGCCATGCCTCTTAATGTAGATTTAGGGCAAGAAATTTGCTTGTGATACTATATACATATTGTACATATACATTTGTATGCATGCTTTTATGGTTATACATGTGGTATATGGTATAGGTCCTGTTGAAGTTTTGGTAGTTTCTGATTATTTCCATTCCTTTGTTATCCTTGTATCGTTACATGAGTTGTGTGAAGTCCCACATCGATTGGGAAGGGGAACAAAGAACACCTTATAAATGTGTGGATACTTTCCCCTCGTAGAGGCGTTTTCTGGATTATTGTAGAACTTTAGAAGAGCAAAACCTGCTCTGTTTGTATCAGGGACAATATCTACGAAGGAGGGCTCTGGGGATGTTACAAATGGTATTAGAGCCAGGCCTCTGGTCGGTGTGCCAACGAGAATGTTGGGCTCCTATGGGGGTGGATGTGAAGTCCCTCATTGATTGGGAAGAGGAACGAAGCACGCCTTGTAAGGCTGTGGATACCTTTCCCTTGTAGATGCGTTTTTTGGAGTATTGTAGAACTCTAGAAGAGCAAAAACCCTACTCTGTTTGCAACATAGACAATATCTACGAGGGAGGGCTATGGGGATGTTACAAGTTGTAATAAAATAATTGGATTTTGCTGGTGTTTTTTTGATTTGATTGTATGTTTATGGATACGCAGGACTTGCATTTCAGCATTTAACTGTTGACTCTGATTTTTTTGGCACCATAAACAGTTGCACATGGAAATTTAAGTATCTCATATCAGTTTCTGTGCCACCATATATGAAGTATTAGTTAGTGAGCTAAAAATTGAATGAATCAATAAGTGGTCCGTGAATCTTTTTAGAATAGAAGGCTGGTTATATCTAAAGATTTGAGGACCATAACGTTGAACGCCTCAGTAAAAGATATGATGTTATTTGAGTTTCTTGATTCCAGTTATTATTTCCCTATGATCAAGTCTGGGATTATAATATATCTGTGGGGCTTTGTATAGGGGACTTTCAAATGGAACTGTGGGAGCTGGAAAATCAGATGGCACCTCTCAACAAACTGGGCTAGGTGTACGTGCCTCTACTCTTAGAAATGACCAAGATAATAGTTCCCTCATTAATGATAGGCGGGATCGTCCTATCAATCCTGACAAAGAAAGGGTTAACTTCAGAGCTGTTAGCAAGTAAGTGTGAAATATGAGCACTAGTTTTTTCCATGATCAATGCTTTCAGAAAGAAAATGCTTTTAACCTCGGCATTCAATATTTTCTTTTTCATGATGCTTTCTACATTTTCTTGTTTTGCTGTACTTGTTCCTTTCTCATGTTTCCTAACATGCGCCTTGTAAAGCACCCATTGATCTTTGTGATATATTATATTAGTAATTAATCTCTACATTCTATGCAATGCCTAGGACAACTGTTCGTGATGAATTTAATTCAGTTAGCCCCACCTCAAATGCTAAAATGCATGCTTCTATACGGGCTCCACGATCAGGATCTGGGGTTGCCCCCAAGCTGTCTTCAGTTGTCCCTAAAGCAGCTGCATCTAATGATTGGGAGATGTCTCATTGTACCACCAAGCCCCCTGCTGGTGTTGGCATGAGCAATCGCAAACGTGTGGCATCAGCACGATCATCTTCTCCACCTGTAGCCCATTGGGCTGCGCAGAGGCCACAAAAGAACTCCCGCACTGCCAGACGGACTAATTTTATGCCCATTGTTTCTAGTAATGATGATTCACCTTCTTTGGATACTGCATCTGATGTGGCTGGTAATGACCTTGGGTTGGGATTTGCCAGGCGTTTAGCTGGCAATTCTCCCCAGCAAATGAAATTAAAAAGTGATCCTTTATCTTCATCTGCTGCCTTATCTGAAAGTGAGGAGTCTGGGGTAGCTGATATCAAATCGAAAGATAGAGGCAGAAAATCTGATGAAATAGATCAAAAACCTGGACAAAGTGTTCAAAAGGTTTCTAATTTGGTCCTATCAACACGAAAGAACAAGCTTGTTTCCGGGGAAGAACATGGGGATGGTGTTCGGAGGCAAGGGAGGACAGGTAGGGGTTTTACTTCCACAGGATCTCTGACGCCTATTACATCTGAAAAACTTGGCAATGTGGGGACAGCAAAACAACTTCGAAGTTCAAGATTAGGCCTTGAGAAGAGTGAAAGGTTAGAAGCTTCCTATGTAATTATCTGTAAATGTAAACTTGTTTGCTAATTTGACAGATTTTTATGGAATCATTTGAACTTGTGGATTGAAGTCTTACAAGCTTTTCTTTCAAATGAAAAATTATGCAGCAAGGCAGGCCGCCCCCCAACCAGGAAACTTTCAGATCGTAAAGCATACACACGTCAAAAGCATGTTGCTATCAACACATCAGCAGATTTTCTTGGTACTAGTAAAAGTTCTTCTGAAACAATAAAGAATAATTGGATAACTCTCATAGATATAGTACTTCTATTTCACAATTGACTTTATTTCGTTGGTTTAGTTGGATCAGATGATGGGCATGAAGAGCTGATGGCAGCTGCAAATGGTGCTATTAACTCTGGTATGGATGTTACTAAAATATCATCTTTATTTGATAGCTTAAGTGTCTACTCTGGTCTCTGATGGAGTAAATTTGGATTTTGCTGTTGCCGCAGCTCGTGCCTTTTCAAGCTCATTTTGGAGGCAGATGGAGCCTTTCTTTGGTTGGATATCTGAGGAAGATATCAATTATTGGAAGCAAAAGGTACTGATTTATGTTTATTTTAAATTATTATGAATGACGAAGCTGTTGCTATTGCCATTATTCTTTATAAAATATGTTGTATGACTCAATGTATTCAGTGTTGTCCTTGTTAAACACAAGCAAGCCATGAGCTTTTGAAGTAAGAAAAATTATAATTGAGCAGCGGTTCAGATATAATTTCCTCCCCGTCTTCACTCTTACTTCTAATCAGCCTGAAGCACCAACTGCTGTTGTAAAATTACTGAAACAAAAGATAAAATGTACATTAATGTAACTGTTAAAGCATGTTGAAGGCATCAGTTTTGCCACGTGACTCAAATACAGCACATCAACACTGATATTCCACGATTTTTTTCATTTAGTATTTATAAATTCTATTTTTTTGTACAGATATTTAAAACATGGTTGGATTGATCTAAACAGTCTAAAATTGAGAGAAACTCACCGCAAGAACTTTCTTTTTTTTTCTTTTTTAATTTTTAATTTTAATACTTCATTTGTTTCTCAGGAAAATCTTGAATCTAGTACACCAATGCCAACACCGGTTTCTTCTAATGTTGATGGTTGTGAAGCAGTTGTCAATGGTTTTGCATTGATTGGTAGTGAAAGAGATGTTGGACTCGGCATTCAAAGCAATGCTGGAGTTGTTCCGGAACAATTACAGCTTGCTAATGGAGATCATAATTTAATTCCCCTCTGTCAAAGGGTTATGGCTGCTCTTATCTCAGAGGAGGATTTTGGCAGTGGAAGTGAAGATTTCAGTTTTGATGCTTATGAAACTGAATATGAGCCAGATGGGGAGTTGGAGCTGAGCAGTTTGGATCACCACTTGAGGGCTGATACTCAGTTTTCATGCCATTCTGCTTATAATCGTCATAGGAAAAATGGGAAGCCAGAATATGATGAGACTGAATGCAATATATTTACTATTACAACAGCTGGGTTGAATACAAGCTTTGGTAATTCTACAAATGGTTCACTGCAAGACAAAGCTTTATTTCCTAGTTTGACCTGTTCAGAATTGGAATATGACAGCCTTGATATGAATGAAAAGCTTCTTTTAGAGCTTCAAAGCATTGGGGTTTTCCCAGAACCAGTGGTAAACTTACTTTCCTATTGATTCATCTGTTTCTCTTTTCGTCATTCTGTCATATGGTCCTGTTGATAATTATCATATGATATGTCAGATTCTGCAAAATTATGGGGTTCTGGTTTGCTCCCTATTTCTGTCAGAAGTCTGTTACACAGTCATTATTATGTTATGATGCTGATTCCCTTTTTCTTTTTCAAGCCTGACATGTCGCAAAAAGATGATGAAGGAATTTGTGGGGACATTGCTAGGTTAGAGGAGAATTACCAAGGGCAGGTACTAATGGTCCTTTTTTGGTAGCTGTGACGTGTCATTTTATTTTTGACAAGGATATATTATGTATTGCTTTCCGACTTTATTTAAGTACTTAAATCAGTTGTAGAATTGGAGATAATCGATTAATAAATATTCGAAATTTGATGAAGTTAATTTTTTATGTAAATCATTTAGTTTCATTTTCTTGTATTTCAGGTGTCCAAGAAGAAAGGCTTACTGGACAGATTAATGAAGTCCGCCTCAGTGACAAAAGAATTTCAAAAGAAGTAATTGCACAGTCAATTATATGCTGATTATTTGATTTAATTTGTGTCTTGTTCTGAATGGAAAAATATTTTATAACAGGGAATTTGAACAGAATGCTCTAGACAAACTTCTTGTTATGGCTTATGAGAAGTACATGGTAATCCCCTTGACATTTAGTGTTCTTCGTGTGTTGAAATTAGGCATTGTGGCTGAGTGAATAGACATTTTTGCTTTGCAGGCTTGTCGGGGTCCTGGTACCTCAAGTGGGAAAAGTTCAAGTAACAAAATGGCCAAGCAAGCAGCATTGGCATTTGCTAAACGAACTTTGGATCGATGCCATCAATTTGAAGATAATGGCAAAAGCTGCTTTGGTGAGCCTTTATTCATGGATATGTTCCTTGCTGCATCTTCCCAGCTTAGTACTGTTCAGCAAGCGGATGGCAGGGAGGGTGAACTCTCAAGACTGTATCCTTCCCTTTCTCTGGAAGCAAGAACAGGTGTCTTCTTCTTGGTCTTTTGGATTGAATGCTCTAGGAAATCCTTTCTTTTATCAAGGAGAGTCACCATTTCAGGCTGCCCGCTCAGATAGCTTTAGCTTTATATGCTATTTTTGTCCTGTCGATTGTGTTATAACTTGTTTTCTTTTCTGCCTGTTTTGCTGGTCAATATTTTATTCTACCTTCCTTCTCTTTCTGCAGCTTCAATGGGTTCACAACAGAGCCCTTCACAATTTATTCAGAATATGGATAATCATGATTTCAATTCATCAGATGCACTTCCTACATCTGAACAAACGAGTGGGAAGGAAGATCTGTGGTCGAACAGGGTGAAGAAGAGGGAATTGCCACTTGATGATGTTGGTGGTACCACATTTACTTCAAGTGCTCCATCAGGCATTGGAAATTCTCTATCTATCAGTGCAAAAGGAAAGAGGAGTGAGAGAGACAGAGATGGAAAGGGGCACAGCAGAGATGTACGAAATGGATCTACCAAAGTTGGTAGACCAGCGCTATCCAGTGCCAAGGGAGAAAGGAAATCTAAAACAAAGCCTAAGCAGAAAGCGACTCAGCATTCTGTTTCTGTCAATGGTCTTGTTGGCAAGCTATCAGAGCAATCACAACCAGCTTTGCCTTCTGTTTCAAAGTTGAATGAAACGTCAGATAGGAATGCCAAGGAAAAAGATGAATATGGAATGGGTGTACTGGATGATCCTGGGCCAATTGATTTGTCCCACCTTCAGTTGCCTGGAATGGATGTACTTGGTGATGATCTTGGTGGCCAAGGTCAGGAGGATCTTAGTTCATGGTTTAATATCGATGATGAGGCATTACAAGATGAGGAATTTATGGGCCTTGAAATTCCAATGGATGACCTTGCAGACTTGAATATAAGAGTTTGAAGCTGCTCTTTGTATAGTCCTGTTCATTATACCCAATGACAAAGGAACAAAGTAATTTTAAGAAACGACTAGTTACATGGGATGGTTTTATGGCCATCCTGTCCACAATTAGGTTATATAGATTCTTTGGTAGAAGACTCCTCCCCAAGTTGTTTGAGTGACTTTTCCAGCTGTTGCAGATTTTGTTCCTGTTAAAGTTTGTGACTTCCACTGTAAAGATCTCTTTGTTCAAAGTACAAGTTAGTATCCCTAGTGATTATATCCTAGCAAACACTGTCCTGTTTGTTGCTCCTACAAATCAGAGAACAAGCCTCCTGTACATACATTTAATATTTCTAATAAAATCAACTTTTCATTTGCTGAAATAAAACCTGGCTAGCTGCTGTGTTTATCCCCTCCCCCAATCCAAAGCCCCCAGAAAAAGTCTTTTGTATTTTGCAGAAACAGTGTTCCTCATATTGCAGTTCAAGCTGTATAGGCAGCAGTTACGTCCGGAAGTTTATCCAGATTTGCTCCAGAGGCTGAGGAATGATCTTTGTGAATGTAACATATTCCCTGTTTCATCAGATAATGCTCTTCAAACTTTGTCAATCTGCTGCCTCGGTTATGCTATTCAGATGCATATAACAAATTCCAATTGTCTCTGAATCTGATGTAGCAGAACCATTTGAAGAGAATTGGATCTACAATATGACCTGCTTTGGTAATAATCTGTACAGAAAAGGTCATATCTGGTTGCAGGAACATCTAATTCTCTTCTACTTCATTTTAACTTCAAGTATTCATCTGTTGGATGAATTATGTCGTCTAACAATTGCAGGAACATCTTGTTGGGGACAGATCTCCAATGATTTTACAAGGTCTGAGAGATTTATCATGCATCAAAATCTTTCTCTGGAATCTGGATATTATGGAGTTGCAGATTCTTTTCGTTTATGGAGGTGAGCTTTGAATTATTGCAGGTCTGTCTTACTCCTATCTCTCTTTCCTTGAAGTTTTTATATGTATGTCCTCAGGAGACAAATAATGCTATGATTTGTGGTAAAATTCCTGTGGAACATATACCTTGTATGACAGATTTCCTTCCTCAAGCCTGCCTTTTGTTGTGTTACACATGCGCGTGCGTTTGTATCATGTATACTCCCTCCAGTCTTTACAAGTGTGTATCATGTATACTCCCTCCAGTCTTTATAAGTGTGTATCATGTATACTCCCTCCAGTCTTTGTAAGTTACGATTTGTTGAATGGGTCTGGTCCTTTTTATAAGTTATACTTTGGAAATGTCTAAAATTTTAATGCACTTTTTTTTTACCTCTAATTGATTATCTGTCTTTGCATTAATTATTTCCCACACATTCTCTCCCACTTGTCTTTTCTATAAATAAGGGTCGTTTCAAAAGTAAAATACATTTCTCACACATTTATTGTCTTTAACCAATTTTAACTTACTTCTTACGGTATGTATTTCAGTTATTTGTGACTCAGAGAATGGATTGGAGGGAGTATATCCTTAAAGTTTAGGTTTTACTATTTATTGAAACTTGGTGAATTCAAGATCGGTTGGTTGTTTTGTAGATTATTGTTACTGTTACTGTATGTGATGTTTTGTTCGAAAGCTGCAGTTCGATCAAATGATCTGTCCAATGCATGAATAGCTTGTCTTGAATTAAAACAATAAACTAACCCATGAAGTAGTTCGATATGATGGCGCTTTTATTCAGGGGGAGTCCTTCCTTGCTCAGCACCTCTGACTCCTAAAAGCTGTTTTGTTCATTTTAGGGATGCCTCAAGTACGAGTTGTTGTATATTGATAGTTTTTGAATGCATGAAAGCTTCATTATAAAAGGAATTACATAAATTTATAGGCAAATTTTGAAGTGATAGTTGCATCTTCTTACCTGCAAGCTGATTGGCATCATTGGCAATGATCAAGGTCAGATTTCTTTCTGGTGAAAAAAAGGTCAAATTTCTTATGGCGTCCATTCACCTTCACGTTTGGCTGCAAGTTAATCCTATGCCATGGCCCAAAAAATATCTTCCATGCTGTGTCTGCTCATATTTGGAAAATCGGCATTTTGGGGGTAAGTTTAGTCTGCTTAAACTTATGAATTGAAGTTGTTTTTGAATGGTTTAAAACTCGTTGGTGGTGTGTGCGTTTGTGTTACTGTATAATGAAATTTCAGTACGGGTAATGTGGATCTGTTTTTTTTTTTGCACAAAATCTTTTCATGCTGATTTGGCTTGTGAAATGGACTAATGACGAGGTTTCTGGTTTTCATTTCAGTAGCTTTGGCATATTATCTGAATTACCTGAACTTTAAACCTTAATTCTTTTGAAGTCAAGCATTTCTGATTGACCTGAGCATTCCAATAGGTTTTTGCAGTGCAATCAACAACTACTATTATCTTCTAATAATACCTTGGGATGCTCATGTTGAGCCCTTTGATCCTTTGAACATTATTGAATGAAAAAGTTTATTTGGAAAGCAAATATTGATTGTTGTACAAAGTCTTGAATGCACCAACGCATTTAGCCATGACATTTTCCCCTTTGTCAATTTCCATTTTAGCTGGAATTTACTCCTTTGTCAATTTAATTTGATTTCTCCTTTGATATGTGAAAAAATGTATTACTGGTTCATATTTGCATCATTTTCCTCTGATTGGAGAAGTCATTAAATGAGATCTCTTGGTAAACAATATGTCAAAAGATTTGGTGGTTAATAAAACAAAATGGCGTCTTAAAGATATATGTAGCCAACTCCATTTAATGATTAAATAAATCTCGTTGCTGCCTTTGATAGATGAGTAATGAACTGTAAGGATTTTTTTTTAAGTTCAATCATTGCTTCTAGTACTGATCAAATACGGTTATACAAGTTGTGTCATTGCATTTGGCTACAAAATCTATTGCGTTTAGACTGAATATACTTTTATTTGATCATTTTGTTTTGTACAATCTATTTATGTTCCGTGCACTAATCTCTCAGTTCAATTTGCTTTATGGAGGGATTGACTTTGAAGTGACAAAAAAATTTGTTCAGAGAAACGTATTGGATATATTATTTAAGAACATAGTTGTTGATTTTGAAATTTAGGGATTATTTATAGATGATGGAAAGTTTCAAGAGAATTATTCGATTTTTAATCGTCGTGTGATTCAACTTGTTCATATTTGTTTAAAATCAACATGATAAGGTTTTCTAGTTAAAGTGAGGTGATGTTCAACATGATGAGGAAAATTTGATCATCTTCACATACGACAAATGATATTGTAAATTGACATTTTTTGTTTAATCAATGCAGATTCAATTCTTTAAAACGAAATTGAGTTATTTCATTTGTAATTTTATCTTATGATAAAAAGGTTTATAATTTTAATTTTAATTCTATTCTTGAAATAGCTTTTGTATTTTTTATTTTACTTATTGTTGTTTTTTTATAAAAAATAAATTTGGAATTTTAAAGTGTTAAATTTAATGGAAAAATAAATAAAAGAATTAATAGCAGAAGGATCAGTTCATATTAAATTGGGCAAAAGGGTGGGTCAAAAAATTGTGCACGAAAGCTTTTGTTTAAAATATTAACCTTTAAATTTAACACTTTGTCTAGGTTGCGGGTGTTGTGCCAAAAAAGACTCCTAGAAGTGTTTGAATCTTAGTTATTAACTTGTACTAAACAATTTCCATTATATTCTTTTTAAAAAATAAGTTTAATAAAAAAACAACAACTTAGCAACTAGGGTTATGAGATTTATTTTTCTTAAAAATAATAAAATGTGAATTGTTTTATGAGAAATTCTTAATATCTTGGAGGTTATTTATACTTTTTTTTCAATGAAAATATTCTAATTAGTTCATTTTGATGGACATTGTACCCTATAAATTTATCTTTATTATTTCTCTCTTTTTAAAACCCATTATTACATATATGTGGGACTAGCCAAACAAGACAGTTGAGATATTTTCATTTGAAAAAGGACGACTGATGTAACATAATGATACTAAGCATTTCTACTTGTTTTATATGAATTATCGAACATCATCCAATCGGGATTAAAATAATCATAATTGTACTTTTAGTGGACAGTTTAAATGATGCATCACTCTTCTGCATTAATGCTGCTTTCAAAAATTAAATTTTATAAACCATATTAAATACAATTAATAAAAAAATCGTTTAATATTATCATAAAGCAACTCTGATCATTTATCAGAATCAAGAAGAGGAGATCATTAAGTTATTAAATTTATTTTAAAACAAAAAATTAATTTTACCCATGTTTAAGAAAAATGTATTAAACTTTAAATAAGATTAGTTTTAAGAAATATAATTAATATTTTAACTTATAATAACAATAAAGACACTTAATTCTTTTATAAGACCGGGAGTAGTGTATATAAAATGTAGGTCCATCAAAAGTTGAGAACATTCTAGTGCCTAGCATATGCATAAATTGAGACGATATTAATACTTTTATTATTATTATTATTATTATTAGTATTATTAGAAAAAGGGTAAAAATAATTCTAAAGTTTTTTTTGCGAATATACATTGGATAAATGGAAGTTCCAGGATCATTTTGGACAGAAGTTTTAAAATGGGTATTTTTATCCCACCGTTAAAGATGTTAACTTTGACACATCAATGGATAAATTAATCAAATCTAGCAATCAATGTTAATATTTTTAACGGTGGGTAAAAATGCCTCATTTTAAAACATTTGTACTCAAAATGTCCCCAGATAATTTTCTTGTGCCCAGTCCACATTCTCTAAAATTTCCGGTTAGTTTCATCCCTTTACCTTTATTTTTTTTGTCAACGCCCCTTTACCCTTATTATTATACATGAGCATAATAATAAGTAAAAGGAATCAATAAGTGCCTGATTGGATTGGCAAGAACATACAACCAGTACATATTGGATCAAACCTTGGATGTAATAGCATTAAAATTTGTTGAGAGAAATTGCCATCCAAAGAATGTATAACTGTAATTAAAAAATAAGTAAAAGGGAAGAGATGTCCGTTTGGCAAAGTGGTGGAGAAGTACTTATGGGTTTATTCACATAAGTCGATGCAAATATATGGAAGAAATTGTCTCGTTTTACGGAAAAATACTGTTAAACGTGTTTATGGCTATAAGCTAAGCGTTGTCAAACAAGCACATGGTCGGTCGGTGAGATCTATTAAGTGAACACGTGGCGACAAGGAACCGTGATTGATTTACACCAAACCCAAAAGCGTAGCTGTCACTCTCCGCCAACTGTCACACCCCTATTTGATTTACCAATATTTTTAATTTTTATACAATTACATTCTTTCTTATTTAATAATGATGGTGATAGGGGGAAATCTTCATGAAATTCAGTTGAAAATGCAACCATCCTAATTCTTAGTTGATACTTTTATCAAATTCTTAATAACATCTATCAGTTCTATTAAAAATTTCTGAATGTCATTGAAGACTGTAATACCTTTATGTAATTTAAAATGAAAATTGAAGGTAAGTATATGACTGTTTTTTAATTACAATCCCGAAATCCATGCTTCTTTAAATCATTGGGATCTCAATGTCTAGTTATTTTACTTTCAACAATATTGAGTGTAGGTTTTGTCAATAATGCTATTTTGTCTTGAATTTTCACAAAACAATTTGTCATAAAAAATTTTAATTTTTTTAAATTTTTTCTACTTTGTTTTTTAATTTTTTACTATTTTATTCAATTATTTATTTATTTTTAATACAGAATAAATCATATAATTAATTTACTAATTATAATGATGAAGAGAAATTGTCTTATGCCCATACCCACTTCCAAAAACAAATTAAGAAATGAAGGGAAGATGTAAAACAAGAAGAAAATGTCTTTTTTTTAATCTAAAGAAAATGTCTCGTTGGAAAAAAGAGCGAGTAGAAAATGAGTTAAACTAAAAAAGAAAGAAAAAGAAAATGATATATAGGTGAAATCAAAAAAATTAAAAAAAATCCAAACAAAGTCTATATAGACATTATTAGGGATTTAATAAAAGTGGATGCATAAAATTTATGTATTTCAATCAGATTTATTAGGATTTTCCCTAATGATAATGTGAACATTAGAATTACTATTTTTCTTACAATCGATCAAAAAATTATTAATTATTTATTTTATTTTATCCCAATAAAAAATCATAATTTTTAAAAATAAAATAAAACATGAATTATCTAAATTTATTTACATATTTATACCAAAAGTAACATTGTATACTTATATATAAGTGGAATAAGTAGGAATTTTCTAACGTAAAAAATTGTCGAAAAATGTTTATAATGAAATCTTATGAGATTTCAAAGAAAGATTTATTAATTATTTATTTTTCCTCTTATTTCAAATTTTACCAAACTTTATAATAAAAATTTGGAATATGCAAAATAATTTAAGTCTCATAATTATTTTCCTTTCCCTCTAGTGCCATGCTACAAAAATGTTAGTGCACACTGCAACAAAGGACTTAATATAAATAATATATTTCACCATACTTATAATTTTTAAATAAATTAAATGAAGTATTATTCTCCTTTGTTGCATTTTTAAACCTTGGACAATTTTATATTGTATGACTGAAAAGAAAAAAAAAACAAAACAAGGGTCATAAATAACAATTTTTAACTTGTCTGTCTATTTAATAATTTATGTGTGTGTCTATTTAATAATTTATGTATGGAACATGATCTTCCTGCTCCCAAAGAGATTAACTTGAACGATTAATTAATTTCTTTGAGTTAAAAAAATAAATGTTAGGCATAATTAGCCTAACTGGCCAATGGACGGTGTGGGAGTTGACATGAACCATAATCTATTGTTTGTTTCGGTGATTTCTTTATGCTGAAGTTTGATCTTTTCTTTTTTATGTTAAAATATTCTTGAGATTTATGTGTACTATGCTAGCTTATAAAAATTCAGGCTAAACTACGTTATGCTTTTAAATTTCTATCAAATTTTAGCTTTGCCCTCAAAATTTATAAAGTGTATTTTTAATCATTTAATTTGAACACTGTTAATTTCAATAAACAACAAATGCTGATCCAACAAATTTAAACCGTGAATATACAATTAAATATTATTAAAGCATGCTAAAATTTAAAAATATACATATGCATAATTATATTATAAATATTAAAGTTTAAACATGATTTGTTAATATTTTAGTTACAAAGGCATTGCTTAAATTTGTTTATTCAAATTTTTTGTTAAATGATGTAAATGGATTGAGATTGAAGGAATAAGAATACAATTTATGAATTTAAAAAGGGGATTTTATAAACTTCTAAAAATAAAGAATAAACAATTTATGAGATCAACTTCTCCATTAGAAAGAAAAAAATCTCTCTAATTTCAAAAATGTCCTTATCAAAGAGGGTGGCGACCTCACTTGTAATTGACACATGGAAGTTACTCAATGGAGAAACCTCATAGAAGTTTTCAATGGTTGATGTGGGTTGCCTCACATGGAGGGAACTTTTCCTCTTGTTTGTATTCTTTTGCAGGTTTCTTGTACAATTTTTCTTCCTCAATAACCTCATTTGTATTTGTCAACCTTCTATTTTTTTAAATGATTCAGCTCCTAAGTCATCTTTTCCCTTTTGCCATTTCAGAAATCAGAGGTTTGGTAAGAATGTAGAAGTGGCAGATTTTGGGAGCTTCACTTGTTCACCACTGTTTGGGTGGTCGGAATTCAAAATAGAATTCTGTAGGGCCTTTTTCTATTTCTAGCATGTATAGCTTTCACTGTGTCAACAATAATTCTTTGAAACTTTGGTGCTTTAAATCA